>CAJVPI010000749.1:0-22442 GCA_910592345.1 Paraglomus brasilianum
TATTTTTTAAAACTTACTTGATTTGGTAACGTCGACATGAACAATCTAATTGGTCAATATAAATATTAATCACGTGCGTACATTTAGGAAATAATAGTTTATATGGACGGGACCAAAAAATCATTGCATGTGCAGGATATAGGGGGTGTGCATTTATCACTAAGTCCCAAGCTCGGAACCGTGCCAAACCGTGCATTTAGGGAGGGTGTGCATTTAGAGGGTTTTCTCTGTAGATATATAATTCCGAACTGACATTAATTCCAATCGAGAGGACCGACTTATCGAGAACACGTGACCTAACCGAATAATTGTAAACAAACTATCTAGAGTAGTTTGTTTCATTGAATTGATTTGTTTCTTCCTTATTTGATTTTATAAGTCTCTTATTTTTAATACTAAGGAACAATCTATGCTAAAGTCACTCTGTTGTTGTAAATAACTCAATATATTTTCAACACTTTCTAAATTGACACCGGTAATAGATATAAATCGTCGTTGCTGTCATACGCTTCCTCAGCTGTTCCTTGAACTAAAGTGATGATTTCTTCATCGTTTATTTCAAATTCCTCCAGAAAAAGATGAAAAAAAAAGCAGTTGAACAAGGAGTTGCCATTGCACAATCTAATCTTGCTGTTTCTCAATGGCTGTAAAATTTTTACTACCACCTTTATTAGAGTTAACTACGGCAGATTCTATTTTGCAATTTATAATATTGTTGAAGATAGCAAAGACGTGTAAATTTTAGTTTTCTAGTGACATTATTCTTATGTCATTATGACACACGCGAATAATTACAAAATTATTTGGTATTACGTTAACGTATCGAACTTACTGTAACACAACGTTCTTAACCAATAGAGCATTTTTATCACGTATGATTAGAGCTTATCGAGAAATTATATAGATTGGCCGACTTATCGAATATTTTTAAATAGTGAAAAAAGGGGCTGAAGACATTTAGCCGAATTATCGAGGGGCCGAATTATCGAGGGGCCGACTTATCGAGGGGCCGAGCCGACTTATCGAGGTTGACTTGTCTATAGTTTCTTTACTATCTGCCTATAGTAATAATTCGTGCCAAAACCATTTTATATGAAAATCACCTCACAATCTAATAATAAATCTCCTTGTAATGACCGCTGTCTAGTCATCTAATCACGTGCTTTATTTAATTTGTAGACGCGCTTCTAAAGTTTAAATAAAATAAAATAAATTAAATTAAATTATCAATTACTCCTACTTCTACAATTTCACCAAAAATTAATGCTCACAAGCGCACGGCGATCTCAATTGATAAAAATGCTTAACCTCGATGTTGACCGTTGAACAATTAAAAAGGATACTTCCAGCGAGAAAAACTACCAACATTAGATAACTTTCAGCAAGAAGATTCTAAAGACCTGTTGAAACATATTAATGCACTAGATCGTTACATTAGTTTAAAATCAATGAATGTAATGAAACAAACGACAATAGACGAGTTTTTCAATAATAGCTAATAAATATCTATTAATGAATCACGTGCAACCAATCAAATTCTAAACCTCTATTCAGGCATCTCTCTATTCAAGCACGCTCTGCCCCATTCCCGAAGGCGTGCTTATATGGAGGGTTGACTGTACTTATTTTCAATAAAATGTTTTATTCTTTCTCTAAACGAATAAAGACATTATCACCACAAATATTCAATAAAAAAATTGTCGCGTACAATAAGTTGAGAATTCTCTACAAGAAAAGAATTTTAATTCAAACTATGTCGTTAACGTCGGGGTTGTTAACAATCCAGCAATTGAAACTTGGTTCAACCCCTTTTGGAAAGTGAGAATAAATTCTTAAGACTTGAATGGATTCCTTGGAAGCGATGAAACATGCACGTCATCATCGTGAGTGAGTTTTCTAAGTATCCTCACTTCCAACGCACATATACGCTTATGACGTTAATCAGTTCAGAAGATATTACAAATGGCTTAATATTAAGGGGCGCAGCTTCTACATAACGGGATATACAAAATACGAAAATAATCATTACATGGTTGCTGATAGAAAGCTTGCCAAATTTAGGGGAGGTCGACGAAGAGTAAGGGGATAGTTTGGATTTAGTGATGGTTGTGAAGACAACAATTGGTCCTGTTCATATAAATGAAGTCAATCTACAATATTAGACATCCACTGTTTATGATTCAATGACTCGCTCTTTCAAATAAACCGGTTATTTACAGTTTGTACGAGTTTTATTCAAGGGTTTACTCCTCTTCTAATATGAGCTATGTTAAGTCCTTGTAACGACTTTTTATATATGCCGTTTGGTTGGCCAACTTGTCCACAACAAAGATTTGACTGGTTTGTGTATAAACAGGCGATGTTTTTTATCAATCGAATTAATTAGTAACAAGGCAAACCCAATTTTCTTGACAAAGTAGATTCACTTGCGCGCCTTAAAACGTGGTCTAGACGAAGAATAAAGTTTTACGCGAATAATTGCTCAAATTTCTTCATGTATGAATCATTGTTTCGGTAAGTTCAGACTAGTATGACGCATATGAAAAAAGACATTGGCGTAATTTTATGTTGCGATTACGGATATAAGCATGTTTGAGCAATGGCAGGATTTACGAATATCTCAAATAGTTCTCTCACGTTAACTCGAATCTCACCCATCTCACCCGACTTTTCTTCATACTCTTGTTAAAGCTTTGCATTTGCGCACCCCATCCATCTAACGCCCTCCAATCTTTGCCTCTTTTACCAGCACCCCTGTACACAAATCGGCTTTCTTTGTCTTCACATTCACGTACGCGCACACCATTAATTCGCTCTCATCCCAATCTGTTTTGATTTCCTACCGGTCCTCGTCTAATCCTATCTCTTTGCCCGGATACTATTAATTGAATCTCCAGTAGTAGATAACGGTAAGTTCGCTTAATATATACCCCGTTACACAATCTCTTGTTAGTAACAGCAAAATATTATTATAACGGATATCTCTTTAACTCACCAATAACATAGTCAATTACAAAATCCTGTAGCAGAGAGATTTAGCCCAGTATATACTGTATGGAAAAGCAGACGTTGAGTGAGGAGTAGGCTATGTCACCCAAGTAATATTCACGAGAGTGAGAGTTTATAACAACAATCTCACTGCATATACGCAATTGCTAGCTATGACTATTGGGAAAAGGTTATGAATAGTTGGCTATTTTTAAAGCAGGGTAAGTAAAGCAATACAAATTCTCATCATATTATAGTTTCAAATACTGGCAGCTATTTTCCAACATGAGAATATTATTATTTTAATAGCAGCGGCGTTATAATTAATTTTATGGAGTAAATATTATAAAAATTGGGCAATTATCAATTAATAAATATGAGAGAATTGTTATGTCAATTTGTCGATTCTGTGACGGGATCTCTTTCGCGTCCTTTCAAATTTGCATTCAAGATAACCTATCAGTAGAAGAATTATTTTTTCTAATTACAAACTAACAAGTTATAAACCAACAAATATAGTTAATTGCCGCCCGTTATTTAATTAGCCTAAAAAAGGGGTTTAGTATTGTAGCATGGTATCCAATTGCAAAGAAAACAAACAAACGTGAAAGCAAAGAATAATTGGTTATGCTTGTGGCTTCTTATTCTTGAGCTACTATTCTTGTCAACATATTAATATGGCCCACTAAAATAATGTTTGAAAAATAATAATTGTGTGTAACATCGAATGTTTGTTATTATTATGAACACCGTCTCACATATGTGTATTATTCTGTACCCCTCCGTCCCGATGTCAACATGTTACTTTAATCCGTTGTTTTGGGTTTGGAAGCCAATATCGTTTTCAAATTCTCGTACCCATGCTCTCGTACATGCTCTCGTAGACGTTCACCCAGGCATCCGCTGGCATCTCACGTTGATGATAATCAAAAGATAGTTGACTATTTCTTGTCATCAATCCCAATTATTGAACGAACTTGAAATGCAATAAACAACGAATGGATGCATAAACATAGCCGTTAAATTTATAATTAAACCATTATTGACAAAACATGAACGCAAATAATGTATAGGTAAATTAGACCGCCGATCCTTCTTATGCTTAGATATGTTTGCTCAGTAACACATAAATTATTTCAAAGGTTGTCTGGTATGTGAACACGAAATATGCAATGTGCACCTGCGTCTTGGCACTGTACCGTTCGAGACTCTGGTGCATACATGTAATTGTTAATTGGCATGAGGTTACGAGATAACTTGGATTCCGAATCCACAGAGATGAATCGTTTTGGTATTGGTTGGGGTAAGCTTAATATCTGAACACGGTGCACTTTAACATTGGATTCACAATACATTGAAGTTCACTCACTAACACAACACATTCACATCAAAATATTCACATTTTTGGACACGTTTATCAGTTCAATGGTTTGTATATTTAAAAGCAAGAAGGCAAGAGTCTAATTACAATGCGTTTTTACAAAAAATCTACGATAATTAGACTTCTTTGCTATGAATTCTGTAAAGCAAGTGTCAAGAATGCCTTACAAAGAATGCAAGAAAAATAAAGAGAGTGATGTTTTGTGTAGGTAGAGGGATTGAACGAACAAGCCAGCAGATTAGAATAATTGCCCGCATTCGATCGAATACTGCGAAGAAGGTAAATGCTTTGAAGACTAAGAATGTCTAATGCATTCGACTGAAAAAAAAATAGTATCCGATTCTTTCTATGTGATATGTATATTGTATATAATATAATGTCTATATAGGATATAAATAAAAAAAAAACCACGATTTTTTTTTTTTGGTTGATTTTGGCTATTATACATGAAAAATGCAAAAAGAAATATGAAGTCGGAGATGGCTAATTACAAAGAATGATGTTTTGAGATGCTCGAACTAAATGCAAATAACCAAATTTGTAAACATCTGTTTCGGTTTATACATTATCTTCACTTTTTCCATCGTCACTTTTATTCATCAGCTCAAACTCCTGGCTGCCCTTCTTGTCTGGCTTGGTCTTGTCCGCTCCTGATTTCATATCCAGAGCAAAATCCATTTCCACTCCTATTTCTTGGGTAATGAGAATGCCGTCTTGCATGGCCGGAGGAGCCCTAGACGTAATGGTTGTTGACTGAACGCTTGATCCCGTGATATTGTTCGAACTCTTAGATTTACCAATGTAGTGCTGGTAGATTCTCTTTGCCAACACATATTGACACACAGCTATTAGAGGCTGAGGACCAGTGATATACCAAGTTCCAGAGATGAACAAACTGTAGAGATTGGGACCAGTGACCATTGATATATATCTGATACCGTATACACCCCAACCAGGCCCGGAGATGAATGACAGGAAGAAGAGGTATGCCATGGTATACTTCAATCGATGGAAAGCTTGGCGTGTAGGACTGTTCGATTGATGATACGTACCACCGGCACTTCGATTATCAAAGTTGTTCATTGAAGTCCTCAAGATGATCATAAAGTGAATTCCGTAGTATGCCGAGATTATCGACACACTCCAATCATATACCCAGTACGATACATAGTGCACTGTAGTCCACGCGGCTGCTGTCTCGAAATTTCCCTGATCTCTAGCCACACCAGAGAGTACAGCTGCAGGAAGCATGATAAGGGTAGGGAATAAGAAGTAAGCCCCGAGGACAAAGTTCAGTTGAATCGGAGTGGGGAGGATGATGACGTGGGTAGATTTGTCGTTGCTAACGCCGTTGTTTGTAGAACGCTTGTTTGATGAGCCAAGCGAAATCATTGCGTCCGACCCTCGAGTGTAGCTTACGGGAATCGTATAGATAATGCCTAGAAGTAGATATGATATAAACCAATTTAGAACATAATCACAAACCTCGCAAGCAATTAAATAATGGTGCGAAATATCTGCTTACCGATTAGGTAACACGCGGCACCAAAGCAAAGGAAAGTCCAACCTAATTCTTGCAGCAACTCTCTCTGCCAATACGCGCTGAACGCATCAAACAACAACAAAAGTGCATAAAGTGCTCTGAGCACAGTCGATATCCCCCAAAATAACAATAGACAATCCACCGGCAATGGACGGATTCCTGAAGATTGATCAACGAAAAGCCCCTGCCACATATATCTTCGCCGATAATAGAAGAATATGGCGCTTGTAAAGGCCAGGATAGCATTGGTGACCAAGGAAATCGAAACTTCTGTCACCCAGATTTCCGTCAGAATGCAGTCGCGGATTTCAATACGCCAATCACAGAATTTTGGAATTGCAGGTGGAGTTCCTGCCGTAGCATTATCGGCCTGAGGCATTTCTTCTACGCAAAGTTGAGAATTGGTAGGTTTAGATTAGAGTTTTAACCGGATTGTTGGGGGGTGTTTTTTTTTTCTTTTTTAATCTTTGCCCGTAATGACAGAGTAGGGGACTGGGAATAAAGAAGGAAGGTATTGATGTTGAGAACTGAAGACGAAACCGGTATGAAAAGAATGATAGCGGGGCCATCGAGGGTCTTTATGGATTTTTCGTTGTTTTACAAGGCCCATGGTGATGTAATGGAACAAGTAATACAACAAACTTTAAATTAATAATCCATTTGTCCGCTGCATAGGTGCTGTGTCACTTTTCCCCAGTTAACTCCAGACAAAGTCTTCCTTGTTTGCCGTATGCGAAAGCTGGGTGTTTTGTATCCCAGAGAGTAACTTTACAGAGCATAGAATAGAGTCGATAAATGGAAGGCTTACAGTAACTTGATCTGCAGGCTTAATAACTCGTACAATAACCTCCACACTGCATCAATTTTTCTCAGATCATCCGGTCGAATCTTCGTCGGTGTTCCAGATTAGGCAGAGAGCAAGCTCTGTAACCCATTTGTCCTCTGGGCTTAATTAATAATAATATCCTTCAGCATTTTACGTTCGGACACACATACACAGCATTAAAGCATGTATGCCTACTGACAACGGATTCATCAGCAGATACTATTTTAGGCTTTGACAATAGCGGTTGGTGATATTGTCGCAAACAACGAGGAACGTTCGTCTTTATGCTCGCGGACTGTCAGTGAAGGCCGATTACAATCGAATGTGTTCCTGCCTTTATCTTGTTCGCAACCAATTACTGTTTGTTGGTAATGAAAAGTCTTGTCACATATTTGGGTGGTCATGCGACATGAAATAATATGCAGTAATCAATCGATTTACCAAAATTGTCGTATAGGTTACTAAATTTGGGTTATAGAAGAGTGTTTGCCTATTCAGGTTAGTACTACAATCAATGCGTGATACTGTGACCCACTCGAGTGATCAAATCACTATACAATGAGACAAGTACTCGATGAATATTATTATGATGAACGGTTTTGATTTTGATTTTTTGATGATACTAAATATGCATTCTCTATTATAACAAGGAATTTTTCGAAGTACCAACAATCTACTTGACCGAGAATATTATCCTGTCATATAACTATTCTGTTCCCACGTTACCTCAAAACAATAGCCGAATCCCAGCGATTTTTGACAATTTTCCGTCCCGATTCTATATAATTGCTGTACATAAGACCCGAATGTACTGGTTTCTTCCGTGCACGATGTTTATTCATGTGCATGCGAGTTTAAGCAGAAAGTGGATAGCTTATTTCTGCGTTTTAGAAGAGAGTGGGTGTGAGAAGATTGAATGAATGCATTGAATAACTCGATTGTACTGAATGTACTGAATGTACTGAATGACTTGATTGTAGTCAACGTAACGCATAGATTGGATATTTTAATATATGCATGAATGTTTAGTCAGTTAAACGTTCCAAGTCATCGAACCGTGTTAGCAAGTAACAAAGGCAATGCTGGCCACAAAGATTCATTGGGAGCGAACATCGATAAAGCGTATCTATGTAATCGGTTAGAAAACAAAGCAAGTGATCGTTTAATTACTTAATGAAAGAAGTTTATTCTTCTTGTGTATACCAATTATCTTTTTTCTCATTACAGTTCGATTTCTATGGTTTCGCTTGCCAGAAAGGGATGCCTTGTTGGATATAATCAGCCTATGACTACAAACAAACAAATGAGAGAAAAAAAAATACGGGGGCTTATACTGACAGGTGAGACAAATTAGTAACAGATTTTCCGAGTTTTGATTTGCGCGTTGCCTTGGCTTAAAAATAGAATAAAATTTTTTAATTTATTAATTTCCTTGTGAATTTTTCATAAAGTTCGCTTGACAATTATATTTCAACCGGTTCATTGTTGCAGATTAACTTCATCTGAACCACTCAATTATAATCTGTTTGCAATTGTTTTTCCTGCAACTTACTATTCCCAACTTTTAATTCGTTTCTAGTTACCCAAGTTCATTAGGCCTTTTGCTTAGCCTGCTCGTTCTTCTATCTCATTCCTCATTTTCCTTGTTTCATTTCCATTATTTGATTTTAATCCACTCAATCCTAAATACAAGTAATTAAAATTTTATCTAACCTTTTAATTGGTTGTGCATATTATGAACTTGCACCTCTACGAAGTTAAAAGTTTATAGTTTTTCCCGGCAACTGCAGAGAAGGAACTTATTCATGAAGCGTCATTTTGACATTCCAGTAAGAATGCAGCATCGGATAAATTAGAGTTTACTATTTTCGTGGCTAAAATTTTAATTGGGATATTGAAATTGGGTTAATAGCAAGGCTCAAAGGTATATTGATGATAACACCTTGACGAAAACTTCAAACAGGTCATATTAATGGTTTGAAACAACAGGAGAATAGATCCCTCCACATAATATGACAGAATAAAAATTGGAGATAATACTAAAGAAGTTCCAGTTGGAGTTCAAATTCTATAAATCACCACTAATTATAGTTAGCATACCATTTGCGTTAATGCATCTGTATCTGTATCAGATTCCACGTAACAGAATCGGTAATAGTATTCCAAGGCGACAACAGTGTTTTACTTGGAAAATAAACATTCCTTTCTCTCCACCAACTTTACATTCTTGATTGCGATTATACGCTTCAGTCCTATATTGGCGAGAAAAGAAAAATATAATTAATAACCGTGAGTGTGAACATTAACAGGTGCGCATTTTTATGTTGTCATGTTAATAATAAAGTAATTAGACAGCATAAACCGTTTTTGTTTACTTCATCTCTGTCTATAATCTCTATTGATCACACAATGTTCGCTACTGATAAAATCTCGTATAATATGTTTTAAAATATTTATATTAACTTTATTTATACTAATTCCCGCCGTTTCCCTTACAAATTTTGTCGTGTAATCTCCGTCTAAAATTGAATGTTAGCAGATGTTATTTACTTATGGCATGCGTGGTGTTTGAAACATCTCAACTCGCTGTTCGTAACGGGTAAGGTCGTGTGTGTGGTGAATATTGTGGACGCTGACAATAAATTTATTATCAAAGATGTCTTTTCTAACTGGAGTCTAAACTACGATGGGAAAACGTTAATAATTCTGAGACCACTGAATTTGGTACCCTCATCGTAATCGATTGTATTTACTATGGCGGCGTTTATAATTTCCATCTATTTTGTCAAAATTTTATTGCTTTTCGCTTTGATTGCTGAATCCACTTGTCAACCTGCGCAATATAACTTGTGAGGATCTATCATTATTTTAACACATGCGAAACGACGCGCTGCCATCAGTAGTAAAATACCCTGCAGTTTTACAAAGTTAATCTTACGCTCACAGATGCGGACGCAAAGAAGGGGAAAGACATTATTCTCTGTAAATCTTGCGTAAAAGAACAATGATTGGCCTATAAAAAAACATATTCCAATCTGACGATGGCGTCTGTTTGAAAAATCGTCAAAACCCGACCGTTCAAAAAGTTAAATTGCTCATAATTTTCATCAAATTACGCGAGATTAAATCGCTATAATTTGCTGAACGATATTAATGCAATTGGCGCCGAGACTTGAGCAAGGTGAGGAAGTGCTGAAGGAGAAAATGCAAAGATGCTTGTCAAGATTGAAGAATTTAAACCTCTAACTTCTTACGTTAATGATTATCGCGTCCCGAACGTACAGACTGCAGAGACTGATGACTCGACCTATTTTCAGGCAGCATTGATTAACTGAAAACCTAGGATATGCTAAAATATGAAATAAATGAATGGAGCAAACTGAGCAACAATTAGTTGAATATAACCAATGTGATTGATTTTTACTGTGTTTGTAACTGAAAAAATCAAGTTCTAAGAAATAATTATGGGGCAACTTTATACGTTCATTCTGTTGCAGCACGCCTCGACCATAACACAATACGCTGTTGCATTAATATTAAGCAAGAGCGTTTGGAAGACAGCCAGCTTTAGCAGTTATGATCCCAATTGTAAACTAAGAAACAAATCGAGCATGGAAACCCAAGCCATGAAGGCAATACAAATTCTTTTAAAAATTGTTTCGATCTCTTTTATCTGTTACCCAAAATAAAGTCATTTAAAAGATTTTTTAAACCGTCTACATATTTTTAACTATTCGCTATATTGTCCGCCACAGCCTTTGAAATAATAACTCTTTGAATCTGGGATGTTCCTTCGTATATCTGGAATATCTTCGAATCCCGATATAGCTTCTCCACAGGGTACTCTATTGTAACAGTTAAATAAAGTATAATGTTGGAACCAAACTTTAACATTAGTGTAAATGAAACCATTTGTTATGCTCTCACCAGTATTGAAGCCATTTCCACCGAATATTTGGACAGCCATATTAGCGGCATTGACTGCAACATCCGATGCAAGCTATACCGAATATTATATTCAGATGAGTGCGACAAGTATCATTTACAAGCATACCAACATATTGGTGTCAAAGTGACTTACAGCCTTGGCAATAGATGCGTAATAAGTATTTCGCTGATTCTGATCTCGCACCCAAGCAGCCTAAAATATATAATCCATTAGAAATTCAACATTCCTCCTTTCTTATCAAAATCAACAGCGGGATATATCGTCCTACCTTCCACACCATGGATCGTGCAGCCTCTACACCTATTGCCATATCCGCTATCATAGTCGCCACAGCGCCATGTTCGAAACTTGACCGAAGCAATTAAATAACTTCAATCAACCATCACATAAAGAGTATTTTTACAAATTCTAGTATTAAAACTCACATTGGTTTACCAAAAGTCTTTCTCTCTAAGGAATATCTAGTTGCCTCTTCCAACGCACGTCGAGCCAGTCCAACGGCTGCTGATGCAACAAGAGGACGAGTGATGTCGAACGCTTTCATGGCGATCTTAAAACCAATACCAGGAGTGCCAAGGCTTGATTTTATAGTTAGTAAAGGCACAAATAAACGATCTTTTCCTATCTCCATGCCTCTTCAGTCTGCACGGTTTTTCAAACTTGACTAAATCTCACTTTTCCTCTCCTCTCGTCAATATTTCCTCCTCAAATACTCACACGTTCTCTTCAGGCACTACAACTTCTTCAAAAGTAATTCCTCTAGTATCACTCGCTCTCTGTCCTAGGTTAATCTCTTTCCTTCCGGGAGTGATGCCGGGAGTATCGGCGTCAACAATGAACCCGGTAAAGGCTAATCCAGTTTTGGCTGTCGGATCGGTCTTTGCAAGCACAAAATACCAATTAGCCTTTCCCCCATTCGTTATCCACATCTTACTACCGTTAATGACCCAATGATCCCCCCTCTTCTCTGCTTTAGTCTTTACTCCCGAGACGTCACTGCCTGCCCCAGGTTCAGTCACGCAATAAGCGGCCATAAGCGGTTCTTCGGTCATTCGTCCAAGATACTTCTTTTGCTGCGCTTCATTGCCAGCAACGATTAATGGTGCTTCAGCAAGACCATTGGCTTCGATTGCAGTCTGGATACCGGTGCATCCCCATGCCAATTCTTCACTCACAAGAGACGAGTCGAATACCCCCAGTCCCAGACCACCAAATTGTTGCGGAATGTGGGTGTTTACTAGACCAAGTTCCCAAGCTTTTTTAATAATTTCAGTTGGATACTCGCCTGTCACATCGTGATGAGCTGCTTTAGGAATTATCTCTTCCCGTGCAAAATTGTGTGCAAGTTCCTGGATTTGGCGTTGCTCTTCTGTCAACGCAAAGCTAGGGCCGACTGTGGATGGAGTAGCACTGGCAAAGGTGCGCAGAGGGAATGATAGTGACCGGGTGAATGTGTGGGTCAATCTAGTTAAATGAAACATTTTTGCCGTGTGATTTTAAGTTATAATAATTTAAAAAATGCTACTGAGGGTCGAGAGAAAATATCAATTGAAAAACTCGGTTACACAAATGTTGATCGTCCTAGCCCGATAAACTAAACAACTCTTTTCGTATTAGTATTAGAATGATTGCACACAATATGATAATGATAATCAGATTTATCAGATCGATTTGATCAATTTCTATAATGAAAAACCAACAGCGGTTTCTTTTTCTTCCTCGAACCAATGAATATTTGCTTACAAGTTACAGTAAAACAATGGTTGATACTGTCTTTCATTACTAGAGGAATTATTACATAGTCTGTTGATAACGCATCTAATACATCTGATTATGTCAGGATTTCGATTGTTGCTATTTATGATGATAACGAGATAGAGAGAATGCAATACCATATTTCGTTCCCCATTACAATGGATATCTGCAAATAATGAGAATTGAATTGGTACTGCATAGAGTTTCCTGTGAAGAACAGACACTAATTAAAAGATAGCGGATAATTGTAATTATATTGATATCGGATTATTTTGTTCTCAGTCTCCATTACTGAAACGAAGAGCGAAGTTTACGATGACGGCCGCTATATGTACACGAGTGTAGATAGTATAGTGCGTCAGTTACATGGATAATATAGTTATATCATCAAATAAAAGTTCCATGATTCGATCATACGTTAAGAATACTAACCTAGAAGAAAACCACATAGCACAGTTGGTCCTATACGATCATCGTAGGGACCAGATTCCCTCGTGCGTATTTTTGTTGCTCTCCAGTGAAATAAGAATAAAGCGTATAACATGATAGACATAGCTTTGAAATACAATAATATCATGATGAGATAAGTGGGGTTTGTTTTTCTTTGCAGGCTTTGAATGAAACGTACCGACAAAAGTGAACAGAGCAGCTGATATTCTCCCTATTCTGTCGCCAAAGTTGAGCAACCCTATAGCGAGGCCACCCAGAACGACTGTAAACTGTAACCAAGAAAGGAAGGTCCTTTCATTTGCAAAGAAGACCTACGATATGATGTCGATATTCAATGAGTATGCGACTCGTAAAGACGTGCTTAGTATTGCATGTAGAGATTATACCTTGGGCTCTACTCTGGCAGGTAAATCTATCCGCTTCGGGTGCGAGTTTTGAAGAAGTGGTTGAGACGACATTGTTAGGGCAACAACTCCTTTACAAGTTGCAACTCTACATTTATTGTATATGTGGCAACACGTCCACGTGATTAGGGCTGGGCATTTCAGCCCATCAATTGAAAACTTAGTCGATAATTCAGACACTTTTTTCCGACACTTTTATCACGCTAGTCCAAATGCCGGATTTGTGTTAGTTACGACTGATGATGATTTGATGACGGGCGCTCCCCATGCAGAATACCATAATAGTGTCGGAAAAAAGTGTCTGAATTATTGACAACAATCTCTATCAGCACTGTGCAATACGGTGTACGATGCAATCATTGGTTGGGGACCATCTTCGGATAACGACGAGATCAAAGATCTGTCGTACAGAAATTGTAGATCGGGTGAAAATCAATCAATTAAAGTTAGAATTAGTCAACTACAACGATAATCATAACGAGTCAGATTTCATTGTGTTACAAACATAGGGAAGGTTAGCATATTTGAGACTATTATTATTACGGATGAACTCGCCTCTTACTGTGGAACCAGTTAGGCAATAAATATAAATAGCTGTCAAATTTATGTGAATAAATGTAAAGATTTCTTCTGCCGAGTTAGCCGTGAATGGTGAGTCCACATTGTACACTACTTGGACAAACGCCACTCAGTCTTACTATTGCACAAAATAATATTGGTTTAAATGTTTAACAATTAAGTTTCTTGTATACGTCGTTTATAAGCACGTGTTATAAACCATACTATACTTGTACTAAACTTAAACTCCTGCTTTAATACGATCGCTGATTGAAAGTGGATCTAATTTGTTTACCTGGCTTCTAAAACCTAACAAATGACCAGTGTTATCAAAATTCCGCTATTAACATATTAATATTGTCTAGACTATTCTCAGACGCAAAGCGGTACTAGTACTAAATTTATGTGCATTTACCTATTTTGTTATTTGCAAGCCATATGACATGCTTATTTTGGTTCAATAGATAGCCTCCCAATGCACTTGCTACCTTTATACTTGAGAATGTATGCATAACAACTTATAACATATGTACAGTGATGGCTCTAGATATTCAGAATAATAAGGATCTGGCTGAAGCAACTGAATAAACCCTGCTATATGTTACTGCTCAGGCAGAACCTTATACGAAAGGTCAACTTCATGACTGAGAAGTAGAAGGATATACTGATTAATGATAACTTTAACATAAGTTAAAAACATATGGAGCAATTTTTTCTCCTTGAACTTTCTTTAAAATACTTCTGATTGTACTGTAATTTTTGGGTTCCATGGTAGATTTAATATAAATGAGTTCATACATTTTATTTTTATAGAGATAACCCTATTACTATATGGAACATGTTATAATTCTCAGTCATATTATTCGCTATAATAATAACAAATTCTAAGATTATCTATAAATTTATGTCCGAGCCACAGCTGTGTTGCTCAAAGCAAACCCTTTCTAAATGTCATTAGTCCTTAATTAATCTTTAAGCCACATCAGGCTCTCATTTACGTCACATTATAATTTCATTTATGCTGTTTTAGGTTCACAGTGTCCAACAATCTTCACGAAAAAGCAGTTAAGACAGTTTTAAACAAATAAATGCTAACACCCCGGCTGAAATAATTATTTCGTTTGAAAGAAAAATCTAACGTTAAGATTTAGCTTAATTTACGATTGTTTCAAATCACTGATGCTATTCTTTTAGTTGTGATCTTCCCAGACTTTCATAATTATTCCTGTCCCAGTAAATTGCTAACCATTGTAGAATGAGCGGAGGTAACTCTCAAGTATATCAACACCACTTCGACATTGTATCAAAGTTTCATATCATCCTGTCGATAGAAAGACTGTTTCTCTTAATACGAACAAACATGATTTAAAAGGTTAAAACGGAAATAACAAGTTACCTTGATGATGAATACAAATTGTTATCATATTCTGACAAGTATCAAAGCCATAGTGCTATAGTCCAGTTGATAAATCAAATTATGCTCAATGTAAACAATGTGACAAGGTACATTGTTAATACACGTACATAGGGAAACTCGATAAGTCGAACACGACGGCTGCCGACTTATCGAGGAATCCGAATTATCGAGGGACCAATAGGATTCATCATAACACATTTCCTTTAATGTTATGAGATATGTTTGCTTTCAAACTGTTCAATAACACAAATAAATCTAATAAACGAAAAATTTTTATTACTAGTTTTCTTCCTTTTCTGCTTCCAGATACTGGGCATTCATAATTATAGTTTTAACTTTGGTCTTTATTAAAGAATTCTGAAGTTGGGAAATCAGCCTTTCTGAAATATTAAAATAAATAAACGCGTTGTTTTGAATACAAATAATCGCAGAATGATATCATCAGCGAATAACAATTCATTACAAGATGTTTGCGATACAACAAAAATAGTAAAATCCTTTGTGAATTCGACTTATTTACTGAGAAGTTGTCTGATTTACAGCTTAACGAGAGTTTATATATGTCATCCGACTTATCGAGAAAATTTTAAATATGAAAAAAAAGGGGCCGTCGAGTGTCCGACTTATCGAGTTTACCTATGTATTTATTACAGTAGTTTGACATAATGCCGAAATCTATAGACAAGAAACTAAAGACATAAATTCTCTGAGATGGCAATTTTATTTGTAAAAAACTTGTCGATTGCTTCTACAAGCCCCGTCGCGGTCTTGCAGCTCGCGGAGGTTGCGCCATTTAAAACAAACATTAATATCTATCGTAATGAATAACGTTATCGAGCAAAACTTACTGCCTTGTGTATAGACCGGTGGTCTTGCGGCTCGAGATGGGTTGCGTCGTGGTTGCGGAGGCCGCGCTCTGTTTGCCCTTTAAAACAATATTAATATTGACCATAATAGATATAACGTTATCGAATAAAACTTACTGCCTGGTTGAGGTTGGTGGTCTTGCGCCCTTAATATTAAGCGAATATAATTAAATATCTAACTTACGATAAAGACATCACTGACCAAAACTTACTGGCTGGGTCCTCAAAAGCATCTGAATAACAACAACACAATTTATGCATACCGCAAATGACAACCAAACGCATTACCATTAACTGGTTGCGTTTTAAACATATTCACAAGGCCGAATTCTTGATTGGGCTGATATAAGCCAATCGAAAACCTGTGAGCGATACTTAAGGAGAAAGTGAAAAAAGAAGTAAATTTACGGTTAATGAAAAGATAGATTATTGAAATCAGCATACAAAATAATAAAAATAAATTTTTGTGTCCACTGTATTTGAATGAAGACGCAAACGCGAAAGTCATCGTCATTGACTGACGATACAAATGCGATACAAATCAGTGACTCACGTCTAACTTGGATATTCTACTCGGTTGATTTTCAATACTATTATATCTCTTTTCTTAGTTAAATCTTGACTAGATTGTCTATGGTATAAGGTAAAGCATCTGCCAATAATTATCGTAATTTAACTTACGTAGTTAAATTTTAGCGCTAACAATCTTTACAAAGAGACAATCGCTTTATTGTGTTACTAGTTATACTTTAGTAATTGTGTGTTTGCTATTATAAGGTAATATTTAACCGTTCAAGTTTCTTGATAGCGTATATGCAGACTGCCAAGTTAAAAAGTTTGTTGAATTTAAGTTTATTCGAATCTAATACATTGTTACTGGCGTTAAAATTAACATATTCTTTACTTAAACAAAGCGCAAGAATTTCATTACTAAATTTACTAATTCGTCAAATAGTCAATATTAATATAATAAATCAAGGCAGGACAATAAGAAGGTAAAGTATTTTAGTACAATTTGAACGAGTCGAGGCTAGACAAAAACAAGATGCGATAGTGAATGAATAATCGACGTACGGGGCTGTTCTGGCTTACTAAGACTTTTGATTGCCTTCTTGTGAATGGAATCTGGAATAATCTCAGATCAACGTTTCTAACCCAAATTTGGTATGTTCCCCGGACTATAACTGTAATATAAAGAAATTTTTTGAACGCCAAAGAAATATTTGATCTCATAATTATTAAGCATGTCAGCTTTCATTCGGACCTCGAGGCTTCTATCAACAGCAATTAAAAACACAAAGGCATTGGAATTGCATATATTTTATTTCTTCTTCACACATTGTGCGTTTCAAGCAGCAAGCAGCTAAACCAGTTTTCAATTATAGTATGTAAATGGGTTCACGGAAGCTGTAGGGAACACGCCTTTGGTAACTTTTTAATAGACTGTTTGAACAACTCTGCAACATGTTGGTTGGAACTAGCTTTACACAATGGCTCACTTGCTTCATAACCCGTAGATACGCCTGCCTACGCTGAGCAAGCAAACTGGCTGTGACATCTTTGCAAAAGCCGAATTTATGAACCCCGGTGGTTCCGTGAAAGACAGAGCTGCATTATATGTAGTGAAGGATGCTGAAGAACGTGGTTTGCTTAAATCTGGTGGGACAGTCGTCGAAGGCACAGCTGGTAAATCGTAAGACAGTGAATTGGTGTTATTTTACGCGATGTTCTTATATCTGTAACGTCTTGTAATAGGTAATACTGGAATTGGACTTGCGCACGTCTGTCGATCAAAAGGGTATAAATGCGTGATATACATGCCGAACACGCAAAGTCAAGAAAAAATTGACTTGCTCCGAATGTTAGGTAGAATGATTCATGGGGGATTCTTCTTGCTTTTGCTACTTGTCCAAGCCCACGTTTTCATTTACGACGTCATTCTTCATTCCTAAAGGTGCTGAAGTCTATCCAGTTCCTGCAGTCCCGTTTGAAGATCCGGCAAATTATAACCACCAAGCCAAACGACATGCAGAAAACCTGCCAAACGCTGTATGGACCAATCAATTTGACAACACAAGCAATCGTCGTGCGCATTATGAAACGACTGGCCCCGAGATATGGGATCAGACAGACGGTACTATTGATGGTTTTACGTGTGCTACTGGTACTGCAGGAACATTAGCCGGTGTTACTAGATTTTTGAAGGAGAAAAATCCCAATATTAAATGTTTTCTGGCTGATCCTCCTGGAAGCGTGTTATACCATTATGTAAAAAGTGGGGGTGCCTTGTTGGAGAGAAGTGGAACCAGTATTACAGAGGGAATAGGGCAGGGAAGAGTGACAGACAATTTGAAGGAAGATATCAGTTTGATGGATGATGCTATGCAAATACCGGATGAAAAGAGCATCGAAATGGTATATCGTTTGTTAGACGAAGAAGGATTGTATGTGGGAGCGTCTACTGCATTGAATATCGCTGCTGCCGCGGAGATGGCCAAGATTATTGGCCCAGGTAAGTTTTGGGAGATTTTTTTGTTCATAGTAAAGAAGATTGATTATTAAGAGGCAGGATTATAAATTAACGTCTCGATCCTTATAGGGAAGAAAATTGTAACTATTCTTTGCGATGGAGCTTATAGATATCAGTCGAGATTATTCAGTAAGTACATTGTAAATGTCATTCATTGAACATACTCTGATGGGTTAATGGACATTCATATTTCATTATATCAATTAATAGGTCGCACGTGGTTAGAAAGCAAGAATCTCTTGAATGCCATTCCCGACCATTTACAGAAATATATAGTACTATCATGATGTGTACATCAGACATTTGTTGGGGCTAAAGTGACAAAAGCATGATGTGTTATTCTTACTGTCTTAACCTTATAAACTTGTTTAGGTTTTGCAAGTAAGAAATAGAATTTCATTGCTTTGATCCCTTTGAGAATTTCACTATTTATAATAAACTATTTAAAAAAAGGCAATAGTTTGTCAGAAAGTACAGCACTGTGAGTCTAAATACATTATTTTTAATCACAGTTTAGTGATTGGTTTGTGAGCTCAGAAATGAACATGAGATATCCGAGTTTACAGTGGAGGGGAGGGGAGGGAAGAGCTTTTGTTCAGCAGATGTCATTAAAAATTATCCTGTCATCTGCAGCCTGTTCTCAGATTGAGGCTAAACATGTTTAGTAAATGGGTTTATTTTATCTTGTATTGTGAATCCAGCATCTTATGTATGTCCAATAAGTAACAGCCCCAAAATTATAAAGGTTCGCGATAAGCAAATAAAAAGAAATGGGATTATTTAGAATCCCATTTTATTACCGTTGTTGTAATTCCATCACCAAATCCTTGTTGACAAGCAATTTTTTAAAAATAATGGAACATAATAATCATATTCCTAACCCGCCGTCAATCACAAGTGTCTGACAAGTAACATAGTCGGCTAAGCTAAGATACAAAGCCGCACTAGCAATATCCTGAAAAATTATATAACATGCCATGTTTGTTTAGTCCTCGATCATTCATATACAGACTTTTTAATTATAGAAATATTGTACCTTGGGTTTTCCAAATCTCCCAAGCAGTGTCTGTGATAATATTTGTATACTTCTTTCATCCAGAATGCCTATAGCAAAATGGAACAACATTCAGATAATGTTCATTCTATACTTATGCTCCTACTATGATGTACCTGATGTCATATCTGTTTCTATGTAGCCTGGTGCGATAACATTTACTCTTATATTTTTTGGTGCCAACTCTTTAGCCAGTGATTTGGAAAAGCCTACGAAATATAAGATTGCGTTTTAATCCGCGGACGCTTTCTAACACAAATTAGTTTACTATAAACACTTACCTATTATACCTGCCTTCGACGCGGCATATATAGATTGTCCAACATTTCCATATAAACCAGCGACGCTTGATATATTAATGATACAGCCTATAGAATCATAGTGTTAGTATGGTATGGTAAACTTTTCTTATGTAGAACATTTAAGAGGTTATCAATGAACCTTGTCTCTGTCTAATCATCGATTTTGACAAATAGCTGCACATATATATTGTACCAAGTAGGTTTGTATTGATAACATCACCAACATCTTTTTCGTTTATTTTAACTGACAAGCAGTCTCTTGTGATTCCTGTAATTCAACAAGAAATAGTGTTTAATCTAAATAATAATACTAATGTTTCTAGTACTCAGCAAACATAAAATTATAGTATACCAGCAGCATTGACTAATATGTTAACCTTCCCTAATTCGTCTATCCTCTTGTTAATTGGTAAATTATTGATATCCTCATTAATAGACTTGGTTAGATAAGAACTGAAAGCGAATAAATTCAACATGCCTTGCAAACATTCTCGATTTCCTCTCTATTCCTCAAGTCACATGCAATCCCAACATGCTTCTTCTGAACTGTTGCTTCACTGTTGAGTTTAGAAGCAGCCTGTGCAATTTTATCAGAATTCTTACTTATTACAATACATTGTGCTCCGTTTTGAGAAAATTTCTGCGCAATGGCATATCCTATCCCACGTGATCCACCAGTAATTACCGCAAGTTTATTCAGAAGGTCTGTAGTAATATAAATAGGAAGACGGTCGGTTTTCTTTCTACTGTTTCAAATAATTGACACAAAAACTAATATTTCATCAAACCTGAATGAGATGCAGTATGCAAGGGTGCAGTCAAAATTTTTTGAAATGTACAAGCTCCCACTTTATACGTCCTCATCTTCAGAAGCAAACCTGATGCTAACTGTGATCGACCTGGAAGAATGTGTGATCAGTCACGTGATCTAAATTAACATACATCACATCGCGTAACATCACATCACATCGCATAATAAACGAAACTATGGGTGTTGGGGATGTATATAAGGTAAAGTGGACGTAGCAATATAGTATTCTTGGTTTAATAAGTTCATAATTTCATTTATTAGTGCCGGAAAACCTTATCGAGTCTGTGATCATTACGACGCTAAAACGTCAGCATAAAGAAGACCGATAGCCTCGCCTTCATTGTCCTCCTTTACCAAGAGAACTAGATCATAAGAAAATTGGGGATTCTAATACGGAAGAAGTGAAAAAAAAATGATAGATCGACGAAAATATTGACGAAAATAATAACACTGCATAAAACTACGGTTTATACGACTCATGATCATATTATAGACGTCGAGATTTATTTGACAGTCTTTCTACGACCCGGGAGTATTTTTGTGGGATGACCGTACCAAAAATCAGCATGCAGACGAATTCACCGAGTACAATTGCGACAGATTTCTTGGTTTGCAATATCTGCGTGATAACGTCGTGGCAAATGTCCATGGTAACATGGACATTGCATATGTACAGAGGGTGTGATGCATCTGTCTATAGGCAAACGAAGGCCCTCGTACACAAACATGGCATCGGGCTTGTAATTGAAGTGAAAAATGTAACCATTTTATGCATAATTCAATAGTATACTAATAATATTATTCAATCTCTGATACTTATCACAGGAACTCATAACTCAAGGACAAGGACAAGGAGAAAACCACTCATCCTCCCACCCCAATTTTTTCTCCGTACTTTCTCCTGTGATGGCTGAGAAATAAACAATACCAATGTGTAGTAGCATCCTACTAGACAAAATGAACAAACCACAAAAACTTCATAAAAGCAAAGTTCATTCATTTATTTTTTAGAAACATTGGAAAATGTTCATTTATGCTCATGTTTACTGACAGACAGTTTCTTTTAGAATTAGCAAGATTTACTACCAATGTCTAACTGAACAATATAATTATCTGTTATGCAATCCATTAATATTAAATATAAAGCTTTGCAATGTGTGGGTTGAAATAAACCCTATGGTGGTGGAGAAAAAAACTGAATTGTTAACCCTAAGATTAGAGGGAAAATAGCAAGGTAACTATCATGAAGGCAAATGAGTTTGAGTTAGGATTTATCCCAACCCAGAGTGAGAAACTGAGAGTACCTATACTGATACTGTATAATGCTGCTTAATTGTATGGCATTCTACACTGTTTTTCAAACCATGAACTTGTGATTGGAGAATAGAGATGATATCCAACAGCATTCTTCAAATTATTATAAAAATCAAGAGTATACGGACCAGTGTGAATGCGATAGACTATTCCTGAGGGTTCTTCTCAGCATTGCTTCACGATGGGCCTGTATGATTAACGATTGTACTAGTCGTAATTGTACAGTAACGTGCAAAAGTATCCTACCGGTTGTATCATCTAAACGTACATAATAATAACTCCTTAAATTTTCCA
>CAJVPI010000750.1:0-22437 GCA_910592345.1 Paraglomus brasilianum
TTTCAGTATTGCATGTGGACTGAGTTCGAAAAGAGGTTGTAATCTATGACGTTACATACGTGTACTCGGTCTCTCGTGATTTTGCGTACTTATCCCGTCAATAAGATTCTTGCAGAACAGAAAGTAAATGTCACTGCTAGCAAGGTGCAAACTAAGACTGTAGGAAATAATATCAGATGTGGTAGGTTCTTTGGTATGATTTGAGTTACTTCATAGATAACAAGACAAATAATACTAATATTCCAATCTTTATTAATAAGTCAATTCAGAAAAGGAATATTTATTCAATTATGGCTTGATCTAGCATTTGATATCAATATCAAAGGCATAAGAGACTATGTCTGCAAGTGTTCATTAATATTAACGGTACGGTAGAACATTCCCGAAGCATGAATGGTACGTGAGAATTTCCTTCTGGCAATGAATTAAATGCCTTTGTATCAATCAGATAGACTGGATGATTTACAAAGTACGTCGGAAGTCCACTTTCCTCTGGTGTTCAGGATCACTAGATTTGTATGCTTTGCTTTATTCAAAAAAGAACAAGTCTACCGTTGCTAACTGAAATAATTACGTTAAAGGAATGCCGAATAGACCATTATAATTAGCATTTTATAATCAAAAAAGGCAGAGCACCACCATCAATTACAAAGTCGCGAAATACTAACAGATTGCAGATAATCTTATTTTTTAATTTACGTTTACGCTTGGTCTGTTGGAAGACAACGTAGCAGGGTTACGTGTGTGTCAATGAGAAAATCCAGTCACAAAAAGACGCTAGCATACGTTCCGGTTAGAGAACAAAAGGGCTATCAACAGTATAGAGTTATTGACACTAAGGATGATCTGTTGGTCATAGATTTTGTATTGGTGATGAGCAAACGAATTCTATCGCCAATATAAGAATGTTGTGAAAGAGAGTTACTTAAAACGGGCCAAAATGCAAGACATTATTAGTAAATCGGTCAGGGAAGGAGATGATACGGAGGTAAACGATAATGAAATGGCAGAAGAGGAGAGGAATTATAGGAAGACATAATGTAATTAATAATTGACATTGAACATTGCGTATGTTATAGATATTATTATATAACGTTGTCCAAGATAATATAAATAATGCATTCTCAGATGCTAGATAGCTAATTTCTATCGTCCTGGTGTACCTGTTTAAGTGCATCGCAAACTTTTTTCCTTATATTCAATGTCCGCGCATCAATTGCCTACCGGCAAAAAATAACTTTAAAATAATTGTCGGGGAAATGAGCAGTCGGGGAAGTAATTTTCGGGGAATGAACCGGACCATTGAGATATCACAAGTGTAGTAAAGTTAGCCAAGTTATTGGCCTCATTATCTAAGCATCGATCTTATCACAACGAAGAAATTGACGAGCAGTAGTCAAGTATTTAGTCGCCAGGACAAGTTACCAAATGTGTGAGTGCACGGTAAAACAGGCTATCTGCAGGTAATCTTCTTGAATACGCGTGGCGGATCTATTAGAGTCTTACCCTCGTAATCATTGTCATTATGTAAGATTGTGATCCAATGTATTGGCTTCCTATTATGTTAAACCAAACAGTATCTTTCTAAATAATTTCTATATTACGTCAAGCAAATTCATAATGTACATGTGTTTCTTTTTGCTCATCGATCTGTCTCCTGGAATGACTTTATTGTTATATCTCACAATTATTATGTTTTAATACAATTGTCTTTGCTTACCAATCAGCGGATCAAACTTTCTTTTATTGTTGTCCAGTAATCTGTTTCAACGATTACTCAATTGGTTAATGGTGTATGCAACAAAGCTTTGTGAATTACAAGTTATAGTTACTGTAAAAGTTTATATAATGGTTCTCAATTTTGGCCCAGAGCTGAGATAGTCAGATACAACACTGGCTGCCATAAATCGGTAATTAAAATAGACTAAGATTATATATTCATGAGAGGACGTAATATTTGATTGCACAATCTGGTTAGTTACCTGAAGAAAATTTTATTTCAAAAAGTGCCAATAATCGTTCTGACATCAGTACATAACTTTTCAAGGTATATATTTATTCACAGTAAACTAACAATACGACAGTCATTTTGGCTTGTTAACGTCACTCACGCGCGTATATCACTATACATTAGTAATACCAATTTTTGTTTTCATACTTACCGTAAACTGCCGTGAATAAGGGCCCACCTTCATCATATCTTATTTATGAGATGTTTGGTTGCGTAACAATTGCTTTATCTTTGTTTATTACATAATCACGAACTACGGTATATTTCGATAATTCTTTAATGTATCATTGGATCAGGGAAGCTTGGTACGATATTCCATGCAAGATTGTAGTAAAGTCCGTGGGCTGCTAATGATCTCAATAGGTACAGAAGACAACTTAATTGGTGCTGGAGGGGAAGATGAACCAGCTATATAGATGTTTGTGAAGATGATGAATTATAATAAATCAGCGATACTAAACAAAGTAATATATAATGTCGATTGTTGATGTGATGAAGGGGGTGAGGGGCCAGCTATTTCGTAACATTACGGCCCTTATTCACGGCAGTTTACGGTATCATATAATTTCTTTGTATTATAAATATTTTAGCTACCGGCCAGACAAAATGGTTAAAAATAATTCACTCACACGCAAGACATAATTTTAACACTGTGTTAATATATTCAATATTATACGGTATCTGCTGTATGAATTTCATGCATTGCAATTGCGTAAGCAAAATTTGCATGGAGGTTGCACTTATAGAGGTTTGACTGCATGAATAGAACTATAATAGTTGAATTACCATGTGTGTTATGTCTTACCATAGAAACAACATAATCGATCATTTGGATTCTTATGACAATCTTTACTAATCGCTTCTAGAAGTTGCTTTTGGCTTCTGTGCACTTGGACTTTTTTGAAAAAAATTATCGTATACAAGTAATGTGCATTAATTTGAGACTACTGCAACGTAATTGAAAAAATCTCAAACTCTATATAAAATAAGAATTGTAGTTCGGAATTGACAATTGGCAAAAGTTATTTGGATCACATTTGACAAAGTCCGTACGCCAGCCTGTCTGTAGATTTCATGTTTAAGTATGAGTTAAACCAATTTTTTGCCGAATAAACATACTTGACGTTGTTATTACTTGCTGTATAGGAAAACTGCTCATAAGTAATATTCTGTGGTTTAAGTTAGTAATTGATTGTAACAAAGAATAAATAAATAGAGAAACAATAATTCCAATTTGTCTTTTGAAACAAACTTGTTCTGCAATTTTACACATTAAGGGGTCGGAAGTACTCACTACAACACAACCTGCTTTTCTTGTTCTGCGTGCAAATGCCTTTTGCCTTTAGTTTTCTTTTGTGCGCCATAGCGTCTTTTGTTTTCCTGGGGGTTGTTTGCGTACTATCACTGTATAATCTTTGCCCCGGGATATGTGCGGGTTGTGAAAATGTGTGACGTGTAACACATCTATTCATTTGAAACTATATACACTCGTTTCATAATCGAAAGCGACAATGTTATTAATAGGCTGCTATTATTAACTCGACGGGACAATTCGTTTCCATTAACAATATTTACAGCACTGTTCTCGTTGCCCTTTACGTTTGTAGCGTAGCATCTAAAATAGTTTATCTACCCCTGTATTACCGGTTATTGTGTTCCTACCATTATACCAGGTTCAGTTATATGCACGTTTTCCCTGCATTTTAAACGTCATTGTCGTGGAGCTCACAGCTGTTTCATATGTTTGATTTCCACGACACAATCACTCTGACTAGTTTGAAATATTATCGACTTGCAGTAATATCGCATCCCCTGAGATGTCGTGTTAGCAAAGCCATGCGTTTACTGTCTCAATTATACCCGTTTAGAGTCTTTCTTTGGCATAGATTTACACTGCAAACCGCTGTATTTGGTAAAGGAATAGTACGTTTCCTATGTGCTTAGCGTGCTTTTTCCTGCTTCATTTAATATACGGTAGTTAGCCCCTACTAATCTAAAATATGCATTTTTCCACTTTTATACATACTTCTTTTTCCGGTGGTTTGTAAGATCATTGAATGTTTTTTGTTATGCTTTGCACAATTTATTGTTGTTGTTCGAATGGCATAATTTAATTAATCAACTTGTGTGATTGATACAAACAAATCGCCGCTTATCATGGTGTGGTGCATCTAGATTAATCCCAATATCGAAAAATCTCTTTTACGATAAACTTGCGGCAAACAGATCTGTCGACTTTACCCCTTGCCTGCCTGTGTAATAATGTCATCGTATTGAAATCGAGTCGAAAAGCATGGTGTCAATCATTTCTTATGAGTAACGATGACCCCCCCATTTCCTCGGACTATCGTACTACTGTGATCTGCTTGGCCATGGAAAGGTATTTTACGCCCTGTGAACAATAACCAATTCATGCGTACTTACATTACAACGTGTTTATCGTATATACCATATACATATAGCATTCACCATATATACACCACAATCTATAAATGTTGATTTAATTACTCTCATCTATTACTTCAGTCCTGAATTAATTATCTTGATTCCTAAATTTGGTCCCACAAGAGTGTCACTCAACGAAAAAAGTAGGTGTTTCACTTAATTTACGCACATATCACCTCACCTCGGTATTACTAATAATTATGCAAATAGTTGGTAATGCGCGCTAAGCTTTTCGCTTTGTACTGCTATCGATTCAATCAGCTTTCCGACAAATCTTACCCGCAGCATTGTTTCAGCACAATAAAATAAGCGCAGATCGGCATACACCCACCCTAAACATTCTGGGGTACACCCAACGTTTCAAAAAAGGACACAAGACGTTCCTCGACATCGGTTGCTTGTTATTGCATAATATATACTGATTTGAAATTCGACTATTTGTGTTCTATGCACTCTGATTGGTGTAAGCAGACTAAAAATAATCAAAAACCTTGTACGCTCATTAATTTTAATGGACCTATGACAGCATTGCCAAACGTCAATCCATAGCAATAAAAGTGGTGCTTTATCATATATTCTATTCTTCAGTTCGTTAGTTGGTTGCCCATTATTTTTTCACGCTCATTATTCTCCACTACCCGAGCAGAAAGTATATAGAGGGTTTGTCGAAGATATTACAACGGTTTTTTGTCACGAATAAGTGAACTCTATCGAATTCTCATTTGATAAATCCTTACAGCTCATATATACACATTCATATATTCATATATATAAAACTAATAGACACCAATTTACTTATCGTAAAAAAAGCACATTATTCTTTTCTCTCTCATCTATCGATATGGCCGCCGAGTACAGCAGCAGCAACTCTCCAAATCTGCAAAACTCAACCATCAGTTATTCTCCTTCACTGCAACCCTCCTCTCTGAGTCACGATGGTAGCAACTATCCTATTAACCCACCCCAGGATAATCCTACGCAATATGCAGTTAACGACCCAAACAATCCGGCGGTAGTATACGCCCTTGGTCCAGATGGGAATCCAGACCCAAATAACCCTGTAGTATATACAGTCGATGAGAATGGTAACCCAGTGATGGGAGTTCCGGTAATGAATTTCGACAATAATCCTCCAGTCACGATGGCTAGTGTACCTCCACCACCGCCACAGAAATTTCGCATGACCAAGGAAATCTATATTGCAATCTTTGCATTCATACTTGTTATAGTCGGCGCTATATTGTTGGGAGTGTCAAAGTCGTCATTTGCCAGTTGTATCAAAAACTGCATCATCAACTCTTACACGGATTACTCATACGATTACTATTATACTGATTATTCTTCGGAGTTACAATGTTATGATAAATGCAAGAGTACATATAACGCACTCAAAGGTAGTGGCATCGCTTTATTGGTTATTGGAGCGGCCTTACTACTGGGAGATGGCGCTTTCGCGTATAATCTAATGCAGCAGCAGATGAATCAACAACAACAGCCAATGCAGCAAATGCAAATGCAAATGTAAAATGTATGTAGTATTATATTACTTTCATATTGTTGTCACTGTCACCTATTATTATAATCGACATTATAGTCATCATCATCATTTCCGCTTACAATTAGTTAGAGGATAGTTGGGAAACTTTCTGCTCATGTAGCTTTGAAACTTACAATTTCGCATATAAATAATGATAATTATACTATACCTAAAAAACTGCGTCTGACAAGTGATGAAAAAAAAAAAGTTTCAAGCAGTGTAACGTATCATGGAATATTAATGGCACCGAATTTGGAAAACTTTACACAATCGTCATTGCCGATCATTCTTCTTAACTGATATTAGTTCAGTGTGGCGAGGAATTAGCAAGTAGTTGACCGGATCTTTCTACTAGTTTTTCCTGTGTTTGACTATTCTGCCAAACTCGATTATGCCAATTGGCACTAACTCTTGGTCGATCTCCCCCTTCTCTTCCCTTTTCTCCCCCCTCCCCCAACCTATCTGCTGTCATGCAATATTTGCTGCATTGACAATAATGTCTTGCATCGCAAAGATTACACAAAGTCATTTTTTATCTTTGGTGCTATTGCTGATACATCCCCTTTTGCTTTCCGTTTTTCGTTTGAAATGTTTGCAGCATGTCACACACCATTTTTCTTACGACAAACAAATTTGGTTGGGTATTACAAATTCGGGTAACACACACAATAACAAAATGCGGAGAAATTTTAGCATGGTTGTAATTGGCTGGATAACATTCTAACCATAAGAACGCTAATAATATTTGTTCCCTCAATACTAGCGTTTATTTACGTTGCTATACCGTTGGAATTATCACTCCTGAAGCATGTGGAAAGCCAGCTTTTCGGAAATCTCTATAATCAATTGATTCCGGATCTAAACGACAATCTACATAGTACGACTTTCAATTAATTGTCCATTCGGTCGATGAATCGTTCAGATTCTCGGGATTGAATAAAGTTTAATACATAATATATTCGTTTAACCGTATGAAATTACTGTTTTGTGAGTTGAATTTCAAACTATTCTTGGCATAAACAATCGATATCCGTGATTATAGCCTTCAATTTGCATATGATATCAAAGAGTCTTATACCTGAATCAAAACTTGCGGAGCTAGTTGTTGACGCAACATCAACGTACACAATACTCTTGTGAAACTAAAAGTTGTGCATTTCCTTCTCAACTATACAATCATCTGTCTTTTCATTGTCATTTTTTATCCGACAGACACTTATCATTGCCACACTTACACGGTCAGTTATTAGCCACATATGTTGACCAAACATGTTCTGCTATTCACAAACACAACCACAAAGAAGCTACCAATATAAAGAATCCCGCCTCCGTTCACATTTTACAAGTCAACCATAATTAATAATCCATCACTGCATGTCGGAAATGACTTGCTACATATGTATTGACAAATACGTACGTTCGAACACCACATATGCTTAAACTGCAGTACAAGACAATATAACGTTTGTTTCAACGACTGCAACCAATTTAGTCTCGAATGCAAATTATTGTTATGTGTGTAATATTATTATGACATGTCTGGTAAACAACAATAGGCTAAGGCTTTTTGTGTGGCAAGTATTGGTCTATCGGTGGAAACGCATGATTATTTTGATATCCAAAACTCTTTGTTATTATTATCAGGATTTACCTGCCAGGTCACACAACCTGAATAATATTCCTATTTATGGAGTCCAATTGAAAGGACAATAATAATATTTGAGCCTGTACGACCTGCGGTAAATCTCTTTGTTAGTCCTTTTTTGGACGAAAATCATGATCGGCAGAAATAGGCTGAACCCCAATTTAAAGTAGTATACACCCCCCCAAATTGTCGAATAAATTGCTGGCGCAGTGGCACCTCCATAAGTGCACCATCCATTCCATAAGTGCACGCCCCATAAATACATTCTTCATAAATGCACACCCTCTTTGCACACTGTATCTTGAAATACTCAAAAATTTAATCAGTTTCCAAATTAAACAAACAAAAAAGAAATAGAGAGAATTTTTAACTTATTACTGGGTATTGAACGAATTAATGGCTAAATTAACATTAATACATATTTTTCTTAAAGTACGGAATAGTTACTAAAGTGTAACAATGTCTGGTTTTCTATTCGTTATTCTATAAGTGCACACCCTCCTCCCTAAGTGCACACAAATGCTGAGTCCCAAGGGCGTGCACTTACGGAGGTACTGTATTTAGTATTGGGTTCGCGCTTTCCCGGGATATTTTGAACTCAAAACTTATGGTCATGTGCAACATCAAATGCACCCCCCCGTTGAACATGAGGTTACAGTGCATGTTTATCGATCTTATCTACATTGTAACGGCAAGTTCCTTTACAAGTACAGATAAAGTGTTATTGTCATGGCTAGCGAGGTAAGAAACCCGTATTAGCATGCAACACAAATACGTCTATATTTTCTTATGCGTTATTGTTAATTAAGGGTGATAGCTTGAATGCTACTTATACGGATACTAGTACTAGTTCGCTTACGTCCATTCCGACGACGAACCTCGCAAACCACAAAGTTTTTCCCAAGCTTTTACTCGAATTAATCGAACAAGGACATACCTCAGCAGATGCTCAAGTAAAAGAACTGCTGGATGGAATCAAGTATCCAGAAAATCTTTATGCGCTCGAATACGTTGCCGAATGCAATGGCGCTTTAATATCGGAAGAACTGCTGGAAGAAGCCATCCAGCAATTAATTCGTAACACATCTATTGCTACATATTCAAAAGAAACTACAATTAAACTGGAATGGCGCTTGAGAGCTATTATGGCTATTCTCGAACAGATGTTTCAGAGAGGCTATCGGCTCAGTCATCAATTGCGCAGTGACATTAGAAACGCTATCTTTGTGTTCAATAAGAACAATAAAAAGATTACAAAAGTTGACGAAGACAGCATACAGAATCAACGAAAATCTGAATTTGCAGAATTTAGTGTTTCGAATGATAATAGTAGTGAAGGATTCAGGTGTAATTACGACAACAACTATCTACTTAAGATTATTAAAAACACATTAAATAATATTCAAGATGATATGAATGAACAACAGACTAATGCCGATCGAGCACTAACCGTATTAAAAGCGCTACTAGTTTCCATTCCTGGTTTAGCACAAATTGGAATTAAAGCTACAACAGGTATCGAAGTTCCTCTCGGTGATTTTGACTTAAAGAGAACATGGGACTATCTTGTAGAAGCATTTCGAGTTAAACCATCAACTAAACCATGGTATACAACTTGGAGAAACATACTATTTTGCAAAATAATTCTTGACAAATGGAGTCAAGAACGGGATTCTGGTATTTCAACTATTTTTAAGGAAAGGCTGTTTCTTGAGTTTCTTTGGTTTCATATCAGTTTGTGTTATTCTGATGATGCAGCTGAAAACAAAGAAGTTAGTGAAGTACTTTGGTTTGGCATTTTGGATATTATCCAACAGCTTATCAAGAGAACCCTTTTTCCAACTATACAAGCTATTTGTTATTATATAGCATTGGATTCATTGAACAATGCACAAAGTGAGTTTATCCAATTTAAATCAATTGAAGTCTTATTGAGCCTTGAAGCTAAAAATAATGAACTGTTTGTTACAACACCTGATGATATTGCTGGTTGTAATGAGGAGCATGTACCAAAACTGGTGGGCATTTACTATTACTTGAAAGAAAAATCTGAAATTGAATTAAAGATGCTTTTAAGATACTCACCAGATGAGGTAGAGATAAATACACAGGATAAGAAAGGGAAAGGAAAAGCAAAAAGTCATGAACGAAACCTTATTGATTATATTGCAGAAGATTTTACCTGCACAATTACTTGTGAAGCAGTTGGTGACTTGTATCAACTTAATTGCAAACACTTTATTAGCTCCAAAGCTCTTTTACTACTTGGAAAGCCTGAGTGTCCGTACTGTAGAAGCCAAATCAGAAAAAATGAAGTTTATTACTTACCTCAACAAACGATATACAAAAATGTCCAGCAACATATTGCAGCAAATCAAGACAAGGATCAAAATATGAAAAGGTTTGATACTGAGAGCAATGCAGATATAAACATATTTGAATATGATGATCTTAAAAAACAAAAGAGGAATAAAAGAGTAAAAAATTACGACCAGATGTCTACCTTAAAGTCAATTATGAGGATATTAAAAAGAAATCAAAAGAAATACATAGAAAGGGATTCTTCCCTTCTTGTATCGAAAATTAACATAAATGGGTTATTTCATGAGGCTAAACGTGCATACGACAATAGAAAATTGAAGAAGGCTTTGGAAATCTACTCGAAAATATTACAAACTAATCCCACAAATTACGCGGCTCTATATAATAGAGCTACCACCAAGTTTAAGATGGGAAATTATACAAATGCTCTGATTGACATTGAGACAATACTTGAAGTAAACAAGCTTGATGTCAACGTTTGGCTGTTGAGTTTAAAGGCACACATAGAGCTTGGTGATAGAAACAAAGTGAGAAAAGATATTAGACATATTAATACTCCAGATTATCAAAAATCAGCATTTGATATAATTCATGAATATGTAAACGAACGTAAGCTCTTTGATTTGGAATGGTTTAAAATCCTTGTGAATAGTTGTCCTTATCGAGTGTTTCATGAATTAAATGAGATTGATCAATGGAAAGACCTGATTCAATGGTTTGCTACTGCTACAGATTGGTATGAAACATATAACAATTCTCCACATAACTTTAGAAAAACAGTCGCCTTTTCTGAAAAAGTTTTATATATGCATAAAAGTAAGTGTTGCATTGATTGTGCGAACGTTATCTTATTATACATATTAATTGCTCTATGCTAAATAGATAATCTGAAAGCGCATTTTGCGTTTGAAAGTTTTATTGAAGACGCTAATAAATGCTCTGCGTACGTATGTAATTTTTAAATAGCTATTTAGTTTATCATATTATTACTAACGCATGTCATTTAATAGTGATTGGAATTCTTTGTATCTCTCCGAAAATAATTATGTAAGTGTTTAATTATCAATGCAATACCCAATATCCTGTGTATTAACTAATAAGCAATTTTAAATTAGTTACACATACCCATAATACGAGTACCTCAAAATAAATACAAACTCAGCATTATGTTGTGCAATAGTCTGACGGTGGTAACGTTAAGTGTCATAGTAAGTACCAGGTATTAATAAAAAATGTGATTATAGTCTTAGCTTATAGGCTAAATAAAGAAATCTTAATTTGTAGATAATAACATCAAGTGAAAGTATACAAAGCAAGTTAATAACCGAAGATAACAACGACTATGCAGAATACATTTTACCATGCGAGATTAACATTCAGTCCTGGTATGGACGTGACGTTCTTATAAAATTAATTGGTTATGTGAGTATTGTTTATTTTTCTTCATTAATTTAGTGTTAAACATATTTAATTAACCTAACCTAACTTTATTTTAGCCATCCGTGAATCTTTGTTGGGTTTGTTTATATTCGGAAAAAAAGTTGCAAACTATGGAAAGAAATTTAAGAATCAAAACACTGCCAACTGGTGTAAAGATGATTGACTATGACCAGTTTTATTATTGGAACGAACATTTTATAAGTTAAACCAGAATGCTCTGTCACGATGCTTGATATTTCGTAATTTTTGCATCATTTCGTTTGGTACAATTTTTAACACATGTTGTAATAAGATGTAGAAAAAAAGACGCCTAAGAGCCGGATATGCGATTAAAAGTCAGGGTGTAGAGATGAGAACGAAATTCCAGACGCATTCTATAAATGTAGATCTAAACAAACTGGCAAGTAAAAACATGTAAAATTGGCATTATTTTATCATTACATAAATAAACACAAACTTCTAAGGTCTTCCTTTTATCGAACGAGTGATGTTACTTATTATAAAGAGACCAGGCTTTTGAACTTAACATTCGAGAATAAAGTTAAATGATAAATATATTATTAATACGTTATTTACTATAAATTTATTTTAAAGAGACACAAGCTCGTGCATAGGGTGACCATCCGCCTTCGACCCAACAATTGCGTACGGCACTTTTACACTATGCAATAAAATGATGACATACATAAGAAAACACTTTATAACGTATTAGACATATTCTATCATTAATTGCATTATCTTAGGAGAAACTGAAAGTTTAACTCAATTGGTGAGTTTTTACTAATAATTATCGAACTACTTTTCAATAATAAGATGATTTTACAAATTATACGCACTGTGTAATGACGATAATTATCTTAGAACGAGAATTTCTATTAATGGTGTATACGCAGTAAGTTATGTTTAAACAACCAATTTAGCATTCACCAGCTCCAGCAGTAAATATATGTTTCTCCCCAGCAAGCGCTTCGGTAGTCGGACCAACAATCACACACCCACACGAAAGGCCGTCCAAACACGCGGGTTGGTTTTTTTTACACGAATAACTTGACTGAATTATATTAACAAAATCCACTGTGTTTTCGAATAAATTTGCCTATAGAATTAGGGAGTATTGCTAATTATTGCGGCTCGAAATTTATAAGTCCAAACCGAGAAGACAAAATCGAGTTAACAAATCAAATGAATAAGTTCAGGCATAGTTGATCGACTATAGATGGTAGTAAGGCTTGTTGCTACAACAGTGTGGACTTAGCAAATCACATTACTGCTAACAAAGATCTTTTATTGCCGACGGTTCAATAATGATACCAGTAAGCAATAGGGCAATGCCATTTCTATAAGAACTAAAATCAGCTGAGAACGGTAGAAAAAAATAAAAACAACCAACTGACTCTTTGATGAATAATTCTATTCTTGAATCTTTGCGTTACGCTTCGTAGCTGATCCCACAATATTTAAAAATTTCAAATATGAGTTGCCATTTCCAATAAACTTCTTATAGTAACTGCCTTCAGTCTCCAGTGATGAGCTAAACATGTATAGATCTTTCCGAAACAAAGCTACTTAATTTACAGACATCAGTCTAACCTTTTCAATCTTAATAAATTTGACAAACATTTATAAAGCATGTAGTAGCAACTTACACCCACACTCATTTCTTTTGCAAGCTTACGCGTCTTTTCCAAATAATTAGTTAAAGGCAACTCCATATTAATTTCAAAAAAAAGATTTCCATGTTGGGTACCGCAAAAAGCGTTACTTTACTCGAGTAATAAATATGGACTATCCCTAAAACTTTTTGAATAATAAACAGTGAAAAGACGTTATACTCGTGTTCCTCTCCTCCCCTCCAATACTCGATGCGAAACCCAGAGAGACATTATAACCAGATTGTTGCTAATAATAATTTTTTTCCAATATGTAACAGGTTCCGGACAAGAGAATGATTCAGTACTGATGAAGACAATACCGCAGAGCTTGATAGAGTTAGAAGACTTGTAGAGTATAAGGAACGAGAAAATCAACAAAAATCGCAATTAATAACTGACCTCAATCATCAACCGGCAGCAACTCGAGGATCAAAGAATGAAATGGAAGAATTGAAGGAACGGTTACGGAAGACATACAATAATATGATTGCGAGTCGAAGAATTGCATGAAGAGCAACTTGAAGCGAACGGGATTCTTATCAAACAATGGAATTCGCGGTATTGGCTGTTATCGATATCGCACAACTTGAACGGAAGTCTTTATATGAAGACATTGAATCTTTGATCAGCGATAACAGCCGGTTTTTCTTAGAGAACTTATTACAACATATGCCGCAGACATGACTAAATAGACGCAATCAAGTTATTGTAAAGTTTATCGAAACGTTAACTCACAATAATTTCAATAAATTCTCCAAATAATGAAAAGCTTTACAAAGGAGCCATGGCAGATATAATGACGTTCAAACAACTGGCCCAAGGAACCGACCAGAAATTATTGCAAAATGCCAGAGATTTCGGACCCGTTTAAGAAAGGATAAATTTCTCAATCCGACAAGCCGAAGATTATCTGTAAAAGTTTAGGCAATGAAAATGAACCGAGTTCCCAATTGATAAATCTTATTGATTTAGCAAAGAAATCTCGTCAAGAGTATATTATTGAAGTTTTCTTTAATAATAATCCAGCTTCTTTTTTTAGGCCGATTCCAATTACCAAGATAAAGCTAATATGTCCAAGGGAGAAATTACTTGCAAGATAGAAGCTCTTCTTGAACAAATGAGTGAGCCTTCGGAAGAGGTATGGTAATATAAAATCTAAAAGGCAAGATGAATTGTTGAAGATATTAGATGAGGTAAATCTTTGTTAATTCAGATAATAAAGTTGATAGTATTGGTTCTATAAACATACCATATATCCAATCGATGGAATAAATTTTCGAAATTTCTAGAATATTCTGATCAACTGTCCATTTTTGGTAAAATCCCTGACTGTAATACAGTGCGTTCTCATTAGTTACCTCCCCTACCAGATATGGTGGCGCTTCGAGTTACTAAATTTGGCTACTTCCCCTACTGCATTTGGGAAGTATCATTATTGACTAGCTCAAATGGGCCGCAAGCCTATCATGATATAGAGTGCTCTAATTTGGTAACGTTTCGTTACTAAATTTGGTAGGGGAGATAGCTTAGCACTCGGGGAGGTAAATTACCTCCCCTCTACCTCTCCCAAACTATTGCCAGATTTGGCAAACTACCTACTACTAAATATGGCGGGGGAGGTACTGATGAGAACGCACACAGTTGGAAGTGTATCGATTTTTAAATTACTTTCTATGAGTAGTAAATTTTCTCTTGAATATAAACAAACTCAGTAAAAAGTCTATAAGTTCATAGGGTAACTAAATAAATTAACGTTAGAATATTTGTACTGCGGGGCACAAAATTGAGTTAATAATATTATCTTCGGACAAAATGTCAATATATGGTAAAATAGCAGTCTCTAGTTTTCACGTGTATTTATATTCTCTCAGTTGATGTGTTTATCTACAAAGTTAATCGTTTGTATTAATAATAATAATAATTAAACTTGAATTAATAATATTCGTTCAATACTCACTGCAATTGCTAAATTTGTCAATTTATTATAAGTGTACACCAAAATGCTGAGTTTTTATACTGGTCTGGAGGCACATGAAATATTGGTATTATCAACTAGTATAAATTGTTTAGTCATTAAACCATAGTTATTCTAGTGTTAGTAATTTAATAATAGCACACATTATTTTGCTCATACATTCCCAACCACAAACAAAACTCTTTTATCAAACAGATACACACATAGAAAACAGTTTTCAATATAACTTTCAAAAGCATAGTATGCAATAAACAAAATCAGCAATCACATTGACAACTCACTTTTGTGCATATAGAAAACTTTTAAAAAATGCTTCTATCTTTTCCAGCTTACATAGAGCATTACTATACCAAGTTTGTAGCAGAATCAAACCATCTTGTGTAACAGTCTGATCCAAATTGGCATAGATACAGTGCTTGCGATTGTTCAGCATCATTTAATCTTTGGCAGAATAACTATCCACAAAAATTTAAACTACTCAATATCAAAATACTCAAGCTTGTTATAAATCCATAAACTACATCAATTGCCAAATTTTGTATATTTGGAATATTAATATGTCTGATGTCTTCTTTTCTGTTATTATTATCAAGTTCTACAGTGCTTTTTCAAGCTCAGATTTGTCTACTTCAATTGCTGTCTTTATATCAAACAAGGCCTTCTCAAAATTTTTCATAGCTAATTTGATAGCTGCTCATAACGTAAGGCTAAATAATTGTGGGATCAGCTTGTAATATTTAATCTTCATGTGCAGATGTTCAAAGCGTTTTCCAAGTCACCATTGGTATATATATTTGGCGCCTTTAACGTCTTCCAGATTGAATTCCAAGTAAATCCAGTCTTTTTTTCCTCTTTGTTTGCTTTTTGAAGCCGTCACACTCATAAGTTAGCTCTGTAACAGCATTGTTATTATACTTTTCATTGGATTTATAAATATTTTGACAATTATTATCTGTAATAAAATGTTAAACGTTTGGTAAATTGTTTGTATAACATTTCATCTTTCCTAATCTTACATCTGCAATAAGAACATTCTAGTTTTGCCAATGATAGAAGAGCTAATAAAATGTTGACGTTTAAGTTGACAAAAATCACCAACTATTTCATTAGTGATCGAGCATCTTAGACCCTCTGATATATAATCGACTGGTCTTCTCGGGCTTCTCTCATCACACTTTTCTTTCCCTTTCCCTTTTCTATTTTGATTACTCGTCTCTACTTTGTCTGGTAAATAATTTAAAAGCATTCTTGATTCAGTCCCCAACTTTTATTTAAGTAAAGGTAAATGTCAATTAATCTTGGTATGTATTCCTCTTTACATCCAGCATTGTCATCATGCGTTGTTACAATAATTCACTATTCTTAGCTCAGTAAAACCTCGATCGATTTAAATTGAATCGATTCACTGACTGTATTAGTCAGGGAATCTAACGCTGTAAAATAGCAAATGCCGTGGGAATAAGTTTTCAAAATAAGCTGTTGAATAATAATCTAAAATACCAAACCAGAGCTCATCACTGACGTTTGAATTCTTTGCTGCATCATAAATTGACGTGATATCAAAGATATTCGAGAAGCACTCGTTCTTTGAAACTTGTTGAAATACCAGACTCTTCTTGTTGACACTATTTCATTTGTCAAGACTGTCTTGTATTATTTAAGTCTTCTCCAAGCCGTATACCATGGTTTCACCTGAAAACTCAACGTGAAAAGACTCATTATAAAGCTTCAATGTGTTTTAAACAATTTTAAGAAGATATTTGTTATCGTAATTACACTTGAAACCTTTAATTGGGATTATTAAATTCTGCACAATTAGGCTTTTGATTTTCCCTCCAACCTGTATAGTTTTTTCATCTATCTGTTTACGCACGGAAGTTGCCTTTCTAATATCAGCAAAAAATTGACGGATGAATTGACATTTACGTTTAAACTGGCACATTTGCTCTAGTATAGTTATAACAGTTCTTAGCTGTCATTCCGTTCTTCCGAAAACACTTTATGGTCTTGTGGAACAAAATATAGCCTTTTCATGTTTTTTGTTAATACTTCGACTGACACGATTCTCCTTTATATTCAAGAATGTATTTGGGTGCATAAATATTGCATGTCCATTAATAATTCTTTTATTTGTGCGTCTGTTGAAGTATGCCCTGCTCCATTAATCTAAGTATAATTTTAGGAAAACTTCCTTGATATATAGTGTTGTACTTTGTTGATATAAGGAGACGCCATTGACGGAGAACTTGACGTCGCAATATACAGCTGGCAGTTGTTGAGCTAGAACTGTTCGAGTCAGCAATCCTATAGCATTAACGTAATTATGATTAATAATTAAGCAATTTCATAAGCTATAAACCCTCCCCACCTCGTACGTCGTTATATAATCAAGATTGGCGCTAAGAAAACTATGATGTGTTTGTGTTTCTGTGTAACAAATAAGCGGGCTTTATCGAGGACATTGTGTCTGCCTTATGTAAGTTGCTTTATCGATATCTGCTGTCTATTTCATACAAGGTAAGGTCTAGAACTAAGATAACAGGGCAAAACTGGTTAGCGTTATTTACATGATCAGTATGAGTCACACAACATTGGGATGTTCTAATTTTGGCAGAACAAAGAGTAAGAAACTAAACATGTAACTTGTGCATTATTTTGACCATGTAAAGTTATACGCCTCGGTGATTTAGATAAGTTCATTTTACAAATTGTAACGTAAGGGGAGTTATCATGTATGTGTAACAAAATGTGACTTTTCCGGTCAATTTTTTTTGCGGCGTGCATAGCTGTAAAATAGAATGGGAGTTGGGTGATAAATTCCTTAAAGACGTCCCTGCTGAACATTAACAAAGCTTTCAAGTTTCTCAGTGTCTATTATCTGTTGAAGCCATTTGTACATTTACTTTTCGATTATCTGAAACTACACACAAAGATTATCGAAATAGGTTGTTTGGTCAGTACCACTTGTATTACACACATATCAATCTGCTGATCCCCAACTTCCTCTAATAAGCACTAAGGGTTGACACACGCATATATATTAATTGTTTCCCCGGTGAACGTCGGTCACAAATGAACAAAACCATTGTTACATAAGATTATTCACACAGAACACCTGATTACACCATCCGGTTTTCATTTCAATTTGCGGTGGTGGGCGTTACTTTGCCCCTTATCATCGCAAAAACAAAAAAAAGTAAAGAGTATGTAAAAAACCTCTCTCAAATTACATTTTAGCATTTATTTGTCACTTTGTGAATTCAAGCACAACTATGTGACTTACTACTATTGTCTTCCTTGCCCATAGTTGGGAAGAAACAACTTAAACAACAGGCTTCCTTTTATTAATTTACGCTTCATTCTTCACTTCTTTATTCTCCTCTAGTTCTTTAACATGGCGAACCAGCATCCCCCGTCTCTACGACCGAATAGCGGCGATAATGTCAACAACAATCCTACACAGTCGCCACCACCGCATTCTTATTACAGTTGGAATCCATCCGATTCGCCACCCAGTTCACCACCCAATTTGCAATCCAGTTATCTACCATCTTCTCCGATAATGAGTAGAGCTTACAGTCCCGAAACGGTTTACGATCCGGCAACGTTTTACAATACAGTTTACACTCCCGAAGCGCAGCCAGCGAGTTCGAATGCAGATACGCAATTAGGAATGGTGTACACTCCCGAAACAACTTACACTCCCGAAACAGCTTACACTTCCGAAACAGCTTACAATTCCGAGAAGTTTTACAATCCAGCGGTTTACAATTCTGAAGCGGTTTACAATCCCGAAACAGCTTACACTCGCGAAGCAGCTTACAATCCCGAAACGACTTACAATCCCGAAACGGCTTACAATCCAGCGGTTTACAATTCTGAAGCGGTTTACACTCCCGAAACGGTTTACAATTCTCAGACATTTTACACTCCCCAGGCGGTTTATAATCCCAATTACAATTCCGATACGGTTTATCCAGTCACATCTGGCCAGGGCCACAATAGTTCTACCCCCGCGACGTTTGTTTCGACACCAACCGAGGAGAAAAAGAAGAAAAAAAGTGGATATCGGTGTAATTGGTTACTAACTGGCGTAATATTAGCTTTGTTGCTTATTGTCGTGGGAGCTGTGATGTTCGCGACGGCAAAGCCGATAAGAAGCAATTGTTTCCAGACTTGTCGGTTCAATAACCCCCCTATTCGCCCAAGTGCTTTAAATGCTTTCAATAAATGCGTTGCCGGCTGCAGGAATTCGTATCGCATTATAAGGGCGGTTGGTATTGCACTTATGTGCATTGGAAATTTTCTGGCTATATGCTGCATGGTTAAGAAATTGTGGCCCAGGTTTAAGACTAGAACTACCACCACAGTTAGAGGATAGTGAATTCGTTACTCTTACACCTATTTTTTTGTAAAAAGTTTTTTGAACTGTAATTTTTTCACTTTCTTATTATTTGGTCTCATAAGTTATGGGCTTGGAAAACTTTAACTGACAATTTTAGCAGATGACCTTGTTCTAATCGAAAGTTATATATGATCAATATTTGTTGTTTTTTAAAAGAACTTGTTTTAGATTGAAGACTATTATAGTTAAGCAGTCTAAAATGGTCCTGTTGTGAATAGACTCTTAAAATGGTGCAGTCTACATTTGATATTTTGTGGGCAATTATTAACTATTATAATAACATCAATTAAGACCCACACAAGTTTTAGTTTCGAGTTTGTAAATTTGACAGAGAAAGGTGAATATTGTACAATCAATTCGATTTGTTGAACTCGAATTATTAGAAAATGTAAATAAAAAAATTTTTATTCATGATAATTGTAAAATAGATTTCCAACCTTTAGTGTTAAAGAAATTTACTGTTTATTAAATCTGGGTAGAATGAAGATAAAATTTGCAGGTCCAAATGCACTTTTTGTTACAATAGTGAATACATGCTTATTATAAATAAAAATTATAAAAATTTTGCCAATAAATTTCTACATAATACAGACTATATAACTTGGCTCTTCGTTTACACTATTCACTCTAAGTGTAACTTCTGGGTGTTTATTTTTGACTTGTCGATTACAATAAAATTATTGAAGAAGTTTACTCATTAACATAGTAGAAAGTTATGGTTTGACTTATTATCCAGTAACTTTTACTTATGTCATATATAGATAACAATTGTAAGACTTTAAGCATATACAGTAGGAAGAAAACATTATTTCGAGTTTTTGTACATGTGTAATTTACTCAATTTAAGTCCGAATCGCAAGTCATTAAAAATGCAAATTGTGGCGTGTTTTGTTGTTATCTGCTCGTAAATTTTTGATTTGAGTTTGTTTGCTTTAATCAAAGTTAAAACGTCACCATCATCTAAAGAAACATAACGTCAAGCACTATTACATTTATGGAACGAATGGATACGTGTTGCACTCCCGTACTCATATACCATTGAGTACAATATATGTATAATACGTGATTATAGTGACGGAGCAACATTGATTTCAAGTTTTTCAAAAAAAAATTTTTTTCTTCCTACTGTACATAAGCTAAGTTCACATAGTAATATTGCCATATATAGCAGTCATCAAAGATAAAAATAGAAAACCGAAAAAAGCTCTGTTTGATATTGAATTAGCTATTAAAGTAATCAAGATTTATGGTGTTACTTGATACTTGAGCTTAGGAGTGCATTAGATTTTGAAATTGAAAAAGCTGAACAAGGTGTTAAGCATTAATAGTCAACACTCAAGATAACTTATTTAAGTTAATTCATAAATATGTAAACAAGTTTGAGTATTTTGATATAAAATGATTGTAGATAACGATTAAGTAACGGTTATAATGCTGTAATAGATAAATACTAATAATGCTGTATGTATAAAAGTAAATTTGTATTTCAGTTGAATGATAACTATTATTATGCATGTTAAATTACTTTATTCTTACCAGGTTATGTAATAGCACATTTCATATTTGAAAGCTGTATTGAAGACACTGATGACTACAACGTGTGTGCAGCTCCTTGTTTATTAATGTTAGTACGTATTCCTTAGAAGAACTAATAACGCAAGTCTTTAATTACCTATTACCATACAAGCTAACGTTATGTTAACGTGCAAATATTACTAACAAACATTTTGTTAACATACTCCTATTTCCAAACTCAACATTCTATTGAGATCAATCGTAATTGCATGATGCTATTATTCTGTCAACACATCAACTGAGAAAACACGATATAATATACAGCACCTGTAAATTATAAATGTGAAAACTGAACCGATGTTGAATGTAATTTACAATGCGAGTTACGTTTTGTCCAAAGATAATAATATTAAAAAATTTGTTATCAACAATTAGATCTAGTTTATTCTATTCATTGATTATACAGTGAACTACTGTCTATAGTCCCTTCATTTATAGTCACACCATATGAAAACTCTGTCTGTAGTCACACTCTCCTACATTTTCTTTAGTACCAGTTTCATAATAGAACATAAGGAATTTACTCTGTCTATAGTCACATCTATCTATAATCACCATTTTTTCAAATTTGCATTGTGCCAAAATGGTGTGACTATATAGACAGTAGTTCACTGTATTATTGCCCTTTTCAAAATTCTAGGTCCCCCTGCTGTCAGTCACACTAATTTTTTTTGCAAACGTGATTACTCGCGCGCGCGCACGAAGAAAGGTCAGTACAAACCGTTACTCAGTGATTTCCAAAGCGGACCACTCCAGCGGTCACTTTTACCTAAAACCAGAAGCTGAGTTTATTACAACGAACTCTTTCGAAGCCGAGGACTTTTTCAAGGTTGCGGTGATTACCAGCGATTTCTCTCGATTACCAGCGTAAAATCTATTGTCGGAAATGAGAACTGGAGTCTAAATCAGGTAGAACAACAGAAACAAAAAAATATGAACGCAAACAGTTACCTGCGAGCGGACAAACTCTAACGCACCCCTTATGCTACACTTACTTCAACACAGCCATTGTCCGAAATTCGTTACGTGCATCTATCAACTCTTCCCGATCTTTTTCCTGATCTTTCATCAGATCTTTTATCTATTTCGCCTGATCTTTTATCAGATTTTTTATCAACTCTTCCCGATCTTTCGCTATTAGATGTTGTAGTTGGACAAGTTGACTCATTACAATATTTCGTGCCTTTGTGATTACCTTGATTACTGGGCACAGTCTTTATATGTTGGGCTATAATACATAAGTATACATAATAAAAAGGCAGTTAAAGCCCCAAAGAATAGAAAAAGTAGAAGCGCAGGTCTTTAGATTAGCTTTGCTGACTTTTGGAGTTGTGTGGGAGACAGGTAGAGAGGTCAAGAAAATGTGGCTTTTCCTTGTAATACAACCAACATATATTTGGTAAATCTAGATAAATTAGGTAAAAGATTAA
>CAJVPI010000751.1:0-22434 GCA_910592345.1 Paraglomus brasilianum
TGGTATCCTATGTTAGATGATGAATGAAATCGTTGTGTCCAAGGAGGAAGTCATTTTGATAAATGCCCCACTGTCGAACAAGGATTTAACCGTTATTCTAATTTAAAAGTTAATCCCAGTTTGTTCCAATTTGATTCCGGGAAATGAACTAATAATTCGGGTGGCACCTGAACTTATTCCCGAGCCAGTGATTTAAGAAAAGCCGTGGCTTTGTGTGGAAATAGATGATTTACTAAAAGTGAGTTAGAAGCACACATCAAGAATAGTGTTGGAGAGAGTTTTTAAGTTTTCTTATTCGACTAGTTTAGACTCTCTTCGAGATAACAAAGGATTTAGTCCGAGAATAAAAGTAGAAATAAAATTTAAAATATTTCCCTCTTTTCTCTTCCTAAAAAACTTCTTCCTAGTAGTTAGTGCACTTTTTCTTGCTTCCAAACACTATTCCGAGAATTATCAAGATGACTAAAATTACTACTCCTTCAATTATCCAACCTTTATAATTTCCTCAGAAGTCCGAGGGAGAGGAATTAGTTTCTTTTTCCAAATCTTCCAATTCCTTTCTCTTGCCCTGTAATTCTTGTTCCTGCTCAGGAGTTCGGTTAGTTATAGCCTCTAACTCAGTAATTCGAGCTTGTAATTCCTTGATTTTATTCTCTCTTTGCTTAGGATTTTCATTATTTTCACTATATCTCTTTTCTAATGCTTCTAATTCTCTCTTTTCTTCCCAGTGCAAATCTTTTCTATTTTCTTGAAGTTTTTTCATTCTTTTTCTTTGTTTAGGTTCTACTTTTCAAGGATTACAGTGATAACACTTACTTTGGCTTAAAACTTTGCCCTCTATTTCATCAATTTTTCCTGCATAGCATTTGGTTAGTCCTTTAATTGCTTTTGGCATATTCTTACCTTTTTCATACTCTTGTATTCTTTCTCAATCTTTTAAATATTGATTTTGGTCTTGCTGATAACAAGTTTGGCAAGGTACCTTTTCAGTTCCACTCTCGCCTTTATGTTTAAAGAGTTTATAATGGGTTTGTTTTATTGTTCAACCCGATTCCCATTCTTGATTACATTTTTCACACTTTACATTCATACTTATTTTTTCTTTTTATTGCCGAAGATTAGTCCTAAAATTATTATCACTACTAGAATTATTACCCCACCAATTATTCAGCCTTGGTAATCTTTTCAGTTAAAATTTGAGGAGGAAGAATTTCCCCCACTTTCCGAAGAGGACTTATTTTCATTATAATATTGTTCCATACAAACTTTACTACAAAATTTTTTGTCCTTTAATTCGGGTTTGTCTTGATTAAAGACATATTTACCTATTATTTGTTGATCACATTTTTCGCAGAATACCATATTTTTAATTAATTATCCTGAATTATCAGGAAGTTTTATTGATTTAGTCATATTTATTTCTTATCAGGGTTTCAGTCTAATTTTTCCATTTGATTTCAAACTTGCTCAATTATCGGAATGCGGTGGCTATAATGCTCATCGGCTTGATTATAGTCATCACTTAATTTCTTTTCGCAATCGATAATGATATCTTTTTGCTTTTGTAGTTCTTGCTTGGCTTTTTCTAAATCTGGAGTGGTTCCTAACTCAGATAATCCCGCAAACATTTCCTCCCCAAATTTAACCATTTTTTTAAAGTAATTAATGTTTCATTCTAGTTGGCGTTTAGTATTGCCCAATGCTGCTTCAATTACCGCTTCAGCTAATTCTAAGTAGGATTTTTGACTATTTTCATCAAGTTTAGTAAATTTTTGTTTTTCAACTTCACTGAAATGTTCATTCATACTTTTTTTACTAATAAATTCGTTGTGGTTGTAACTAGTTCGGCAACCTTCAATAAAATGCTTGGCACTTCCCTCAAACATGGCATCAATTATATCTTTGCTTTCTTGGGGAACCGAATCATAATGATCGAACATTTCTTTGTATTCTTTGTTAATCTTGTCTAATGTCTTGCTTAATTTCTCGCTTCAGCCTTTAGCAATTTCAAATGATTCAATATTAGAAGGTTTATAACGGGGCTTGTCTTTATCAGAGTTAGGATTAGGTTTTTTATCTTTGTTAGGCAATTTATTATCTTTTTTCTTGGGAAGTTCAGGTTCTTTTTGTGGATTATCAGGCTTTTTTTCTGGTTCTTCTTTAATTCCTAACTCCTGATTAATTTCTTTAATTTCTTGCTCTAATTGCTCAACAATTTGTTCTTGGTTTGATTCCGAATTATTTTCCCCTTTGCCAAAATTACTAATTTGCTGTTCTAATTTAGGGATAATAGTTTCTAATCTTTGCTTTTGTGATTTGTAAGTAGTTAGTTGTTGTTCTAACTGGTTAATCTCAGTTTGTAAACTGCTCCGAGGAGTTTGGACTTGTTCGGCTCGTTTTTGTTGTAAGGAAGATTCAGTTTGGGTGATATTTTGATTTAAAGTGGTTAAGGCTTGTTTGATTTGGCTTAATTGCCTTTGGAGTTGTTGGACTTTTTCTTCTTTAGTGTTGGACTTAGTTTCTGTGTTTTTGGAATTAGTAGTGAAATAAATAATGGTTCCGATTCCGGAAACTAAGACTATTCCGCCAATTATTCATAGTCAGTATTTAGTCTTTTTGCTCTCTCTCTCTCTCTCTCTCTCTCTCTCTCTCTCTCTGCTGTCAGTTAGGAAGTTGTTTCATGTCATATATATTATTAATTTTACTCTGATATATCAAATGGTATACCAACTCATACAATATAAAATTAAGATATAGGCAAAGTGGAAAAAACTGAAAGAAGTTGCTTGGTTAGAGAAAGTTTTAAAAAAGCTTGGCAGAGTTGTTATCATTAAAAAATATAATATTACAGCATGTTTTATTATTTCTGAAAAAAAAGCACTTTAAAAAAGTTTACTTCGCTCAAAAATAAAATAATTAGTTTGAGAAAAAAAACCAAACTACTTACTGATAAACAATTACAAAGTAAGTTCAGTTATTATCGCAAAAAAATCCGTAGTGAGCCAAAGAAAAGTCGCGAAAAGGCCCTTGATAAATATTTAGTTCCGATCTTTGCGCTGGTACGAGAAGCCATTTATCGCAAAACGGGTCTTTTGCTTTTTCCGACCCAAATATTCGGAGGAATAGTTTTACATTATGGAAATATTGCCCAAATGAATACGGGGGAAGGAAAAACTCTGACTGCTTTTTTGCCAATTTGTCTTAACGCTCTGCTAGGGAGAACGGTTTTTGTTATCACGGTTAATGAATATTTGGCACAACGGGATTGAAATCTGGCCAAACCTATTCTCGATTTTTTTCAAATTAGTTCGGGAGTTAATTTAACCAACATTTCCACGGAAGAAAAGAAAAAATTATATGGTGATTGTACAGTTATATATACTACTGGCAGTGAATTAGGATTTGATTATCTGCGAAATAATTTAATTACTAATATTGAAGAGAAAAGAAAACAAGACTATTATTATGCGATTGCGGATGAAATCGATTCGCTTTTTATTGATGAATGTACTAATCCCCTCATTATTTCCCAGCGAGCCCAAGGCGAAAATATTATTAGTCCAGCCGAATATCAATTAGCCACTAAATTAGCCAATTCTTTGGTAGAAAAGAAAGATTACAAAGTTGACAAAAAAGAAAATGATATTTGATTAACCCAAAAAGGAATTAAAAAAAGTGAAAAATTTTGACGATTAGATAATCTTTTTGCTTTCAAAAATCACCGTTATAATTTTTTACTTCATAATGCCTTAAAAGCCAAGCATTTTTACCACAAGGATATCGAGTATATTGTGGACCAAGAAGAGCAAAAGTTAGTGTTAATTGATGCCTTAACTGGGCGCTTAGTGCCAAATCGGGTATATAGTTCGGGTATTCATCAAGCCATTGAGAGCAAGGAAAATCTGCCTGTTAGCACCAAAAGCAAGACCATTGCGACAATTACCTATCAAAATTTTTTCCGTCTCTTTGATAAGTTATCAGGCATGACCGGAACTGCTAAGAGTGAAGCCGAAGAGTTTCGGCAAGTTTACGGCATGGAAGTTATTACTATTCCACCTTACCGGAAATTAATTCGTAAAGACCGGAACGATTTAATTTTCTGGGACAAAGAAGGTAAATATAAATCAATTATTAAACTAATCAAAAAAAACAGTCAAACTAAAAAAAGACCAATTTTAATTGGCTCACCGAGCGTGGAAATCTCGGAATACTTGTCCTCTTTATTAAAAAAAGAAGGAATATTTCATTATAAATTAAACGCAGTTAATCACCAACAGGAGGCTGAAATTGTGGCCCAAGCCGGACAATTAGGTGCTATTACCATCTCTACCAACATGGCCGGGCGGGGAACTGATATTGTTTTAAGTGAAGAAAGCCGAAAAGCAGGTGGTCTGCTGGTAATCGGAGTAGAGCGAAATACGGCCCGACGAATTGATAACCAATTGCGAGGCCGTTCAGGAAGACAAGGTGACCCTGGCGAAAGTCGTTTTTACGTCTCCTTAGAGGACGAGTTAATAAAAAACTTTGGAGTTAAGGAGCAAGTAGGAAAAATTTTTAGTCAAAAACAACTAAAAGAACTGTTTCGCCGTCCATTGAGCGGAAAAATATTTAACTACCTCATTTCTGAGCCTCAGGAAACTCTACGGAATGTTCAGGCTTCTAATCGCCAATATCACCTTAATTATGACTTACTGATTAATCGACAAAGACAATTCATTTATAATTATCGCAACAAACTACTAAGTGCCTCCGACTTAACAAAAATAATTAAAAAAAAGGACAAAAAAGCCAAAGGAGAAATTGTACCAATCGAGCAAGAGTATTTAAAAGCGAGGTTAGTGAAAGAAATAGATAATTTTTGGTCAGAATATTTGGAATCTTTAAACAGAATTCGTACCTTGGCTAACGTTAAGAGTTATTTGCCTCAAGAGCCCCAAGAAGCCTTTTTTTGAGAAACCATTAATTTATTCCACTACGGTTTTCGGCAATTAAACAGGAGATTAGGAGATATTGCCTACCAATAAACGGCAAAAATAAAACAAACAATCACCAACAAAAACTTATATAAAATAAATTGATAACAAAGTTAGAAGCAAAAGTTTATAAAATATATTTGATGAGGAAGTAATGATAAAGATTAAAATTTGTTCAAGGGTTTTTATTTCTCCCACTTACTAAATCCATGGTAATTAGAAAGTAAAAAATAACTGTTTTTTTTTTTTTTTTTGCTGAATAAGCGCTACTAAGCAATTTTTCTTCTCCCAAAAAAAGAGATAAAAAAAATATATTCTAATTGGATTTCTTACTAATTGCCACTAATTAGAATATTATAAAAAAGCAATTAGTAAACCGAAGCCGACTGTTTTTAAAAAAACGGCAAACAGTTATCTAGTCTGAAAATATTAGGTGCTAAGGCTAGGTGAAGCTAAATCCTAGCAAATCAAAGCAAAACAAAATTATAAAATGGCAAATCAATTTAACAATCAAAAATGTAGTAAATGTTATTCAAAAAACGTAGGTTTAGAAAGAATAGAAGGCTATTATTCGGGTTGCCAAGGTCATTCTCACTTTTTCAAAAAAAATGGATGACTTTTTTGTATTAACTGTTTAATGGCTGAAAGGCATGTAAAATGTCAAAAATGCCACAAATTAATTTCTCATTACGATGAATTAGGCAAGTTTATAAAATATGTGGTTATTTCGTCGGGCGACCATGCTTGTGATGTCGATGATTTTGGAAGTTTTGGATGTATGTGTCGAAAATGCAGTGCAGAAATTAATGCAGAAAACAAATCAAAACCAACCGAAAAGACACAGGAAAGAATATGCAAATCTCCTGGTTGTTCTAATATAGTCTCTGTTAATTTTACATATAATAACAAGGAATTATGTACTCCTTGCGGAAGGAAAAATGATGAAAATCAGGCCGTCTTAAATAAAGATAGCGAACCAGAATTCGAAAAATATAAACAATTCCAAGCAAAAGCCCAAAGTTGGTGGAGTACTCTTTCTTCCCAAGAACGAGAATGAGAATGCAAGCGATTAGTAGAAAACATGAAGCAAGGAAATTATTGGGCCAATAATGTTAAAGAAGGCGAAGGTTCTGGATGAGCCTGTGATGGTAGTTATTGGACTATTGAAAACGGAAAATTTACTTCTCAGTCTCCGCACTTGGTTCCTATTCAAGTAGTTGAGGAATTTATGAAAAAAGAAATAGGGTTTAGTGATAGTAAGATGGTGGAGCACTTTTGCTCGCAAGCAGTAGTGAAAAAAGACAATAACGATGATAAAAATAGTCCTTCTTCCCCTAGTCTGGTTTCTCAAGAGATAACTAATTCAAACAGCACACGTGATGATTCGACAAGCCTAGAAAACTCTCCTCAACTGAACCCAGAAAAAGATAAATCTCCCGAAGTAAAAAACAGTGTTAAAACTATCAGATTTGAAAATAAGGAGAATAATAGCCAAAATAATTCGGCTAAATCTAACGATGATAATAAAGTCCAAATCATTGACCCACGAAGTATTAAGCAGATAACTTTAACGGCCGATGGCAATTTAGTGATTGAATTTAATAGTGAAAAGTTAGAAAATGGCGACTCAATATCGCAAAATCAACAAGTTATAACAAGTGAGCAAATAAATAATAATCAAGAACTCCAAAAAATTAAAAATTATTGCCAACGGAATGGGAAAAATAGTTTAAGTCAGCAAGAATTAAATAGCCTTATTAATACTAATAAAAGTGATTCCGCACTGGCAAACAAGATCAAGAATGATAATAATAACACACTAGCAATAGGATTAGTCGCAGCGTTCGCCTTAATAGTTGGGTTAGTGATTGGATTAGTTGTAAAAAGAAAAAAAAGAAATTAGTCAGATTTTTCTAAAGTTGGTTTGAGAATAGACAGCCAATTAACTGGTTCCTTACCCATTTCTGATAATAATTTATTAACCTTTGAAAAGGGTCGAGAACCAAAAAATCGCTCGGCACTATAAGGAGAAGGATGGACACTGATTAAACTGTAAGCAGTGCTAATTTGACATTCTTCGCCAATTTTCCGGGCTTTTTGCCCTCAGAATACTCAGATTAACTTTTTATTATAGTTTTTTAGGTAAGTTAGCAGAGAAAAAATGAACTCTTCTCACCATTTCACATGAGAAAGGGCCTGACCGTCCTTTACCGTTAGAGCAGTATTGAGTAAAAACACGCCTTCTTTAACTCAGGGTAGTAAATCACCTTTGCTGGGAGGAGTACAGTTTAGGTCTTTGCTAAACTCCAAAAAGATATTTCTTAAACTGGCCGGTATGTAGTTAGGCTTCTGAGTGCTAAAAGCAACTCCGTCTGCTACTTCTGGCAAGTGATAAGGGTCTTGGCCTAAGATTACCACTTTTATTTTATTCAGAGAAATTTCCCGAAAGAGACGAAAAATATTTTCTTTTCTTGGTCAACATTTATAATTTTTGTATTCTTCGTCAAGTTTGGATAAGAGAGAAAAGAAATAACTTTTCTGAGATTCTTGTTGAAAAAAATTTTCTCAACGGGGGTCAATTCTATCTAAGTAAAATTCTTTTCATAAAGCATTATTATACATTTAATTAATTTTTGTTTTTGTAGAGGAGGAAAGACCTTGCCAAAAAAGAAATAATTGAAAATACTCTGACGGAGTTAGATTTTGCGGGCGAATCTTATCCGAATATCCTTTTCCTAGAAAGTATTTTTTTCATTCTTTTTCTCAGTTCCCCGCAAAACTGCCCAGATTATTTAGAAGAGTTTTTCGTCGAAAGCGAAAGCAATTTTTTAAAAAACATAAAAAAGAAGTTAATTGTTCTTTTGACAAATTAACATCCTGGTAAGGATTAATTACTACCAATGCTCCATCCACTGAAGGAGAAGGAATAAAAGCTCCCCGCGGAACTTCTAAAACAATTTTAACTTCAGCCAAATAATTAATAAAAACTGACAAGGCCGAATATTTAGAAGAATACTTGGTAGGACTAGACGCCCATTTTTGCCCGACTTCTTTTTGAACTAGAAAAATTAAGGATTTAAATAAATGATGATGGAACAATAAATTAACTATTAGTGAATTAGTTATACAGTAAGGCAAATTACCAACAATTATTAATGAATTATCTTTGTATTGAGAGCAAAATTCGGGCCAGTTAATTTGTAAAGCGTCTTGGTGAAGATAAACAATTTTGTCATTTTTATTATTTTCTGCTAATCACTGAAATAATTTGGGGTCCTTTTCGACACCTATAACTTTTTGACCATCAGTTTTGGCTAACAAATTAGTTAAACTCCCATAACCACTACCGATTTCAATTATTATGGTATTGGTATCAATCAGACAACACTCAACTATTTTTTGAAGATAATTTTTATCAAATAAGAAGTTTTGTCCTAGTTCTTTATTAGGTGAAAAAATTATTTTTGGTGGAATAATATTAATTTTTTAAAATTTTCTTTTTGATTGTGACGCAGCGAGATAATAATAACTTTATACACATTTAATATTTTCTTGCGGATAATTCTTGTTTAAATAGTGATTTAACACTTGGATATCAGTCGGATTAATTCCTGCCATCATCCGCATAGCCGCTCCTAATGAGACAGGTCTTCTTTTGGTTAATTTTTCGCGAGCTTCTTCCGATAAATTGTCTATTTGGGAGTAATTTATTTCATCAGGGATTTTTCTGTTCTCATATTTACTTAATTCTTCTACTTCTTCTAATTGGTTTTTAATCTGTTTTTCGTATTTAATATTAACTTCTAATTCACGTTGTTCTTCTCAATTTAAGTTTTTTATTTCTGGTATTCAAAGCAGAAATTCCTTTAACGAAACTTTGTTATTTCTCAGTAAATCATGACCGCTTGTTGTATTTATGGTTTTTCATCGACTAATATCAAGTTGTGGGAAAAGATTGATCAAGTTATTATCAACCTTAAATACTAATTTTTGGAGATTGTGGGTAATTTCAGCCTGGATTTTTTGCCTTTTCTGAAATTCTTCTCACTCTTTGTCAGGTAAAAGTCCTAGTTGACGGGTAATCGGCCAGAGGCGAGTATAGACATTGTCATGTCGTAATAATAAACGGTATTCAGCTCGGGAAGTTAAAAGTCGGTAAGGGTCAGCAATTTCCTTCGTTGTTAAATCATCAATTAACACCCCAATATAGGCCTGGTCCCTCTTTAAAATTAATGGTTCCCGATTTTTTAATTTGCGACTGGCATTTATTCCGGCCATTAGCCCTTGGGCGGCGGCTTCCTCATAGCCAGTAGTGCCATTAATTTGACCGGCGGTGAAAAAACCCTCAATTAGTTTAGTTTCTAGACTAGTTTTTAATTGAGTAGATTCAACTACATCATATTCGATAGCATAGCCTCATTTTTTTACCACGGACTTTTCTAATCCCGGCAAAGTTTTTAAAATTTCGGCTTGAATTTCAGCCGGCAAGGAAGTTGATAAACCTTGAATATAAGTAGTGTCTAACTCCCGAGACTCTGGTTCTAAAAATATTTGGTGCCTTTCTTTATCAGCAAATCGGTAAATTTTGTCTTCAATGCTAGGACAATAGCGCGGTCCAGTGCCAATATCCTCCTTATAAAAAATTGGTGAGAGATGAGAATTTTCCCGAATAATTTGGTGAGTTTTTTCATTAGTATGGAGCAGATAACAGGGCAATTGTTTTTCAGGTGGCAATAATTCTTTATAATTACTTCGGGAAGAAAATCGGAGGGGTAAATTGGTACCCGGTTCTACTTTTAAACTAGAAAAATCAATAGCATTAGTTAAAATACGGGGCGAAGTTCCGGTTTTAAAACGTTTTAATTTAAATCCTAATTCTTGTAATTGTTGAGAAATATTATTTACCACCTTTTTTTCTCCGTCCGGTCCTTCAATTTTGCTTTCTTTACCCTTATAAGTAATGGGTTGTAAATAGGTCCCGGTAGTTAGAATTACTATTTTTGCTGAAAAAGTTTTGCCGTTGTTTAATTCTACTCCCTTAATTTTTCCTTCTTCAATTAACAAGTTTTTAACGGCTCCTTCAATAACTGTCAAATTTTGTTGATTATTTACTGCTTCTTGCATGTAGCGGCCATAAGCAATTTTGTCGGATTGAACGCGAAGGGCTTGCACGGCCGGACCATTCGAAGTATTTAATAACTTAAATTGAAGAGCGGTTGCGTCTGCTGCTTTTCCCATCTCTCCACCTAAGGCATCAATTTCGCGCACTACTATTCCTTTGGCTACTCCTCCTACTGAGGGATTGCAAGGCATCAGACCAATTTTTTTTTTATCCAGAGTAATTAAAGCGACTTGATGACCTAATCTTGCGCTAATTAAGGAGGCTTCAATGCCAGAATGACCCCCCCCTATTACTATAATATCGAACCCTTCAAAATTATTATTATTCATATAAATAATTTTTGCTAAGCAAAACGACTAGGGAAAACATAAAAACATTAACTTTTCCCCATTATTTTTATTCTACATTTATTAATTATTTAATTGGTGGGAGGAGAGGGATTTGAACCCCCGGTTTTACTGATCTACAGTCAGCTGCGATGGGCCACTCTGCCATCCTCCCTTTTTATAAATTTTCCTTATCTCATTCTTTTTGTTTTTCCTTTATGTAAATATAATAAACAATACCAGGGAAAACGAGGAAAAATAATATTAATAAAAAAAGAATCATTCAGTTTAATTTTGGCCTGTGCCTTCTAATGCACCTCCGACAAACCCTCTGACTTCCATAATGGTCCTTCCCGCAACGGCAACATCTTTTCTGTTGTGTGTGTGTGTGTGTGTGTGTGTGTGTGTCGTAATTCATGTTCATAATAATGTATTTTTTGTTATTTTCTAATGCTAATCTCTTTTCTTCTTTTTCATAATAATCTTAAACTGTCCAAACGTCATTTTATATGACGCGGTTCATCGTCATAATAATCTTCTAAATATTTATCTATTCAGTAATCTACTTTTTCAATAGTTTCTAGTTCGGCTATTTCTGGGTGAGTAATGTATGATTTTTGATTTGACATATATTAAAATGGTGCTGATTGTAGGAGTTGAACCTACAACCTACCGCTTACAAGGCGGTTGCTCTGCCAATTGAGCTAAATCAGCCAATTATTAAGTTAATTTTTCCATAATTTTAATTCGCTCTTGAATATCCTTAAACAAATGGTATATGTCAATTTTGGCTAAATCAACATAAATATTTTTTAAATGATTAAGGGCGGGATTATTATCCAAAATTACTTGATTTTTAGCGAAATTACTGACTAAAAACCTTAAATAGGGATTATCCGAACTCTCTAAATAGATAGAAAAAGGTTGAGAATCAATGCGAAAGGTCCAATTATTTCCAGATTCTTTTTCCAACAAATTAATAATTATTTTGGCCTTTTCAGTCAATTCTTTTTTTAATATTTCTTTGTTTTGAGCCGCTTTTTCTTTACTTTCTTTGCCAATAGTTTCTACTCAGGAAGTGATTTCCTCATTATTATCTAAAAACTCTATCTCTTGGCAAGAAAACCCGAAACTAGTTTTTTTACATTTCAAAAAACAAATTTTCTTTTCTTGGGAATAATCCTGTAAATATTTTTCTCCAAAAGAACAAATAAACCTTCCATCTTTATTTTCCAAAGTGGCTTTGTAAAACTTCATGAATTGGACCTCATGATAAACGGGTTCACTAATAAATCGAGCAACTGTTTTTCACATTATATATCTGGTAGAGTATGCTGGGCTCGAACCAGCGACCCCCTGCTTGTAAGGCAGATGCTCTCCCAACTGAGCTAATACTCTGTTATATTTAATATTTTTAATAATTAATCCAAAGAAAGGGTTCTAATAGGCATAAAAAGAAAGCAATGGATTTAATAATTAAATTTATTTAACAATCTTTTTTCTTTTTCTAATTATCGAGATTAAAACTAAAATTTATTAAAATAGGGAGGTGTGGCCGAGCGGTTGAAGGCGATAGTCTTGAAAACTATTAATACGCAAGTATTCAAGGGTTCGAATCCCTTCGCCTCCTCCATAAAAAGAAATTTAATTCATTGTTTTTTGTTATTTAAACAGCATAGAGGTTGAAGTAAAATATAAATATATAATAATATAAAAGAATTGACAAAAAAACAAAAAGAAACTAGTTTATTACTGCTCCTAAAAATATTATATATAATTACAAAAATATAATCAAAAATATAATAATAATACCATGTCAAAAAATATCAATAACAAAAAGGTCCTAGCCGAAAAATTAAAAACTCGCTTGAATTCGCCGGAATATGTTGAAGTGCCTGACTTAATTACTCCCAATGATAGAGGTAAGGAAATGATGGTGTGAATATTAGGGGAAAACCAAAATATCCACAAAAAAAATAATTGAATTAGTAGTTGATACGTAATAAATCCTGGTGGTAAGCAGAGTGATTATACAGTTCAATATGAAGAATTGGAAAAAGATGATTGAGAGGAAATCGTTAATTTAATTAAGAAAAGAAATGAAGAAAGAGAGAGAAATTACCAAGCTAAAAACAAGAAAATTGAGGATAAATTAAACAGTCAACCAGGATTGTATTACTATGATAGAACTGTTTTAAAGAATAAAAGAAGTAATTCTAATTTTAGTTATGGGGACAAAAAAGGAAGATATTTTAGCCTTTGAGGAGGAAGCGAAAATGGTCGCTCTTATTACCTTGAAATTAATGCCAATCATTCCGTTTTAGATACCTTTCCTTTTGAAAAACATGGATTTTATTTAATTGAAACTGATAAACCGATTGAAAGAAACGACGGCGTGGTTCGCCGATGAAGTGATTATGGCGAAAACAACCCTTCTAATTTCCATAAATGAGTAGAAGTTGGCGACAAAATTACGATTACTCCTTATGAAGTTGAAAATGATAGCGAATTATCCGAAAAAGAAAAAGCAGAATTAGGTCTAGTAAAGGATTGTGATATTTGTCGAAAAAATGAAAATGAAATGGATAATGGCACAGAAAAATGATATAACCTAAGGCTTTATCACGGACAAATCGGCAAAGTGATTCATGCTTGCTCTAATTGCTACAAAAACAAAGAGCAAGAATATTTACAAAATTATGAGTTTATTTTTGCTTTCCCAAAAAAAGATTTAACACATGAGGGCATTCCTTTTAATATTGAAACCATAAAAGGACGCACAACCGATTGCTATGTTGGCAAAAAGGACCAAAATGGCAAAATATTACAGCAACAAAATTGCTCTCACTGCCAACCTTGGAAGTCGCACAAACCTTCTAATTTGAATGAAAGCGAACTAGATATCAACGCTTTAATCCAATATTTCCAAAAGCACAGTATCAAAAAAATATCTTTTAAAAATGGGGAATTAATAATTACGCATAATAATAATGAAACTATCTCTTCACAAGAAGAAAATAATAGCCAAGAATTACAATTAGCCCGTAATATTATCCAAAAATCTAATCTACAAGAATTAACTAGTGAAGAATTAAATAAAATGGCTAATAATAATTCAAACCAGCAATCAAATAAACCTAATAATAACGCTCTCTGGATAGGCTGTGGAATAGGCGGAACCTTAGTAATTGGAATAATTATTGGTTGGTTAATGAGAAAGAAAACAAAAAATAAATAATATATGGAGCAACTGGGTGTCATTAATCAGAAAGGTGAAGTAGTAAATAATCTTTCTCTTAACTCTGAGAAGTGGAAGGTTCCACTTTCTAATTGAAATATTTCTCTTGCCAATCGTTATTATTTGGCTAATCAACGACAAGGAACTAAAAAAACGAAAAACAAAGGGGAAGTATCGGGTGGTGGGATTAAGCCCTGAAGACAAAAAGGCACTGGACGGGCTCGTTCTGGTTCGATTCGTAATCCCCATTTTCGAGGTGGTGGAGTAGCACTCGGACCCCGAGGAGTAGAAAATTATTCACACGACATTAACAAAAAAATGAAAAAAAATGTTCTTCAATCGCTATTGGGAGAAAAAATGAGAAATAAAGAACTGATTGTGGTTGATAAATTAACTTTAGAAAATTATAAAACCAAAGAAGCCAAAAAATTTTTAAATATTTTACCAACCAAAGAAGCCAAAACTTTACTTATTTTAGCCCAGCAGGAAGAAAATAAAGAAAAAATAATTCGCTCATTTCGTAATTTACCTTATATAAGCATCAGTAGTAGCAAGTCAATTAGTCCTTCACAAGCATTGTCCTCTCATTACCTAATTTTCACTCATTCGGCTTTTTCCGAAATAGAAAAAAGATTAATTTAAGAGACAAAAATACTATAAAATATAATAATATATACTTTTGAAAAATAAGTGGTTTTACCCTTCTGCTTAATTTTGAGAGGTATATTTTTTCTACTCTCTCTTTCTTTGAAAACTGAACGCAAAAAAAGATTTTACCGAAATATAAGTTACTAAGAGTGTATGGTGGATAACTTGGGACTAATAGACGAAGAAGGACGTGATATCCTGCGATAAGTTTCGGGGAGCCGGAAAATAGGCTACGATCCGGAAATGTCCGAATGGGGCAACCCATTGCTAGTAATGTGGCAAGGTCTAAGTTTCATGATACTTAGAAGTGAACCCGGAGAACTGAAACATCTTAGTACCCGGAGGAAAAGAAAATAAATAATGATTCCCGTAGTAGTGGCGAGCGAACCGGGAACAGCCTAAACCAATTATGTTTGTAAGTTGGGGTTGTAGGAAAATACATTAGGAGTTACCAAAGTTAGTGATAGAAGAAGTGGTTGGAAAGCCACGCCAAAGACAGTGAAAGCCTGGTATTCGAAATCAATAACTCTCCGTATTTCATCCTGAGTACCACGAGACACGTGAAATCTTGTGGGAAGCAACGGGGGCCACCCCGTAAGGCTAAATACTCATTAGTCACCGATAGTGAACTAGTACCGTGAGGGAAAGTTGAAAAGAACCCCGGAAGGGGAGTGAAATAGAACTTGAAACCATAACACTTACAAGAAGTCAAAGGGCATTAAAGCCTAATGGCGTGCTTTTTGCAGAATGAGCCGGCGAGTTATAATTATTGGCAAGGTTAAGTTTCTCTGAAATGGAGCCGTAGCGAAAGCGAGTTTTAATAGAGCGTATAGTCAATGATTATAGACCCGAAACGAGGTGAGCTAACCATGAGCAGGCTGAAGTGAGGATAAAACCTCATGGAGGGCCGAACCGTTGTTCGTTGAAATGACCTCGGATGACTTGTGGTTAGAGCTGAAATTGTAATCGAACCTCGAGATAGCTGGTTCTCCCCGATATAGTTGTAGGACTAGCGCAAGAGTGAAGATAGTGGGGGTAGAGCACTGAATAGAGAAGGGCCCTTAACCGGGTACCACCTCTAATTAAACTCCGAATACCATTATTGTATTATCTTGTAGTCAGTCTATGGGGGATAAGCTCCATGGACGTGAGGGAAACAGCCCAGATTATCGGCTAAGGTCCCTAAATAGTATTAAGTGTAGAAGGAAGTTGTGAGACAAAAACAGCTAGGAGGTTGGCTTAGAAGCAGCCATCCTTTAAAGAGTGCGTAACAGCTCACTAGTCTAGTCTCCCAGCGCCGAGAATGTAAGGGGGCTCAAATACTATACCGAAGCCATAGGCTAGTTGGTAATAAAAGAATTATTAATTATTAGCGAAGAAATTTGCTGAGGTTATCAAAAAGTAATTAATATTTTTCTGTTGCCAACTAGCGGTAGGGGAGCGTAGTAAAAGCGTTGAAGTTAAACCGTAAGGATTAGTGGAGTTTTTACTAGTGAGAATGCCGGCGTGAGTAACGATTGAAGGTGAGAATCCTTCTGGCCGTATGACCAAGGTTTCCAGGGTGAAGGTCGTCTACCCTGGGTTAGTCGGGACCTAAGGCGAGGCCGAAAGGCGTAGTCGATGGACAACAGGTTAATATTCCTGTACTATCATAATTACTGATGGAGTGACGAAGTCAGCTAAGGTAAACCAGTTATTGATTCTGGTCTAAGTATAAAGAGGGTGTGGTTGGCAAATCCGCCACATAATAACCTTGAAATATGATGGGTAGGGCAACCGAATTATCTGAACGCTTTGCTTCCTAGAAAAGCTTCTAAAGATATGATTATGATACTCGTACCAAGAACGAACACACGTGGTCGGGGAGAAAATCCTCAGGCCAGCGAGCAAACTATAGTTAAGGAACTCGGCAAATTAGCCCCGTAAGTTCGCGAGAAGGGGTGCCTAGGGCAACCTAGGCCGCAGTGAAGAGACACCGGCAACTGTTTATCAAAAACACAGCTCTCTGCTAACTCGTAAGAGGATGTATAGGGGGCGACGCCTGCCCAGTGCTCCAAGGTTAAGAGGGGGGGTTAGCCAGTAGTAAGATACTGGTGAAGCTCTGAATCGAAGCCCGAGTGAACGGCGGCCGTAACTATAACGGTCCAAAGGTAGCGAAACTCCTTGTCAGGTGAAAAGAATTTGCCTGAAAACAGTAGTAATATTGTTTAAGTAAACTAACTGATAACGGTGAACCCTAAGGAAGTAATTCTATGGGAATACCGTGGGAACACAAATAACTTTGTGACCCGTAACGACTGAAGCGAAAGCCGAGAACTCAAAATTAAAATTATTAATAATGAGTTAAAACGTTAGCCCTTATTTAGTAAAAGGTAATTATGAAGGAAATTGATTATAAATTAGAAAGTAAAAAAGATGCCTGATTAACAGGATTTGTCGATGGCGAAGGTTGTTTTTCCATTAGTTTTTCTTTACGGAGTAAAATGAAGCATGGTTTTGAAATAAGGCCAAGTTTTTCTTGTGCTCAAAGAAAAGATAAGGACAGTTTAAATAAAACGGTTCTCAATAAGATCCAAAATTTATTTCAGGCTGGGTTTATTAGATTTTCCAAAAAAGACCAAATGTGAAAATATGAAGTTCGTCAGATTAACGATATTTGTGAGAAGATTATTCCTTATTTTGAGACTAATATATTAAGGACTGCCAAAAAATTAGATTTTGAAAAGTTTAAAAAAATTTGTCTTATTATTAAGTCTAATCACCATCTCTCAGTGTCGGGAGTAAAACAAATCATCAATTTAGCATTTACAATGAATGTATCAGGCAAAAGAAAATATACAAAAGAATTTCTTCTAAAATTATTGGATAAGGTGAAGATATAGTCTGATCTAATAGGAAACTATTAGCTAACATGATTGAAGTTCTGACCCGCATGAAAGGCGTAATGACTGGTGTACTGTCTCAACTATAGGCTCGGTGAAATCTTAGTACCGGTGAAGATGCCGGTTACCCGCAACTAGACGGAAAGACCCCGTGGAGCTTTACTGCAACTTGATATTGGGTTTTTCTCTTGTTTGTACAGGATAGGTGGGAGACTGTGAAGCCAAGGCGCCAGCCTTGGTGGAGTCGTTGGTGGGATACCACTCTAACAGGCGGAAAATTCTAACTTATTGGTTTACAGCCAAAAGGACAGTGTTTGGTGGGTAGTTTGACTGGGGCGGTCGCCTCCTAAAAAGTAACGGAGGTGTTCATAAGGTATCCTCAGTAGGTATAGAAATCCTATGTAGAGCGTAAAGGTACAAGGATGCTTAACTGTGAGACCTACAAGTCGAACAGATGCGAAAGCAGGACTTAGTGATCCGGCGGTACTTAGTGGTAAGGCCGTCGCTAAACGGACAAAAGTTACCCCGGGGATAACAGGCTAATACTTCCCAAGAGACCACATCGACGGAAGTGTTTGGCACCTCGATGTCGACTCATCGCATCCTGGAGGAGCAGAATCTTCCAAGGGTTGGGCTGTTCGCCCATTAAAGCGGTACGTGAGTTGGGTTTAGAACGTCGTGAGACAGTTTGGTCCCTATCTGTTGTGGGCGTAGGAAATTTGCGAAGATCTGCTCTTAGTACGAGAGGACCAGAGTGGACTGACCAATGGTGTACCAGTTGTCTTGTCAAAGGCACGGCTGGCTAGCTATGTCGGGAATAGATAAGCACTGAAAGCATATAAGTGCGAAGCTAACTTCAAGATAAGATTTCCCATCCCGTAAGGGAGTAAGATACCTTCAAGACTAGGAGGTTGATAGGTGGCAAGTGTAAGTGCAGTAATGTATTGAGCTAAGCCATACTAATTTATCGAGGACTTATTTTTGGTATTTTCAATTTTGCGTTCGGTTTTGAGAGAATTTTGCTGATTAATTTGGTGAGAGTTTTTGAATAAACAAGATATTCTTAGTATTCATAAGGTATTTACTATATTATTAATTTTAAAAAGAAGTAAGTTTATAAAGATTTTATTTAGGAGGCATTTCAATCTGAACTTGCTGTTGTAAATATTTCTGATATTCTTGCTTTAATTGCTTTAGATTACCATAGTTATGGGCTCAGTCGCTGTTTACTTTTTTAACGTCCCATAGTCAAGCATAAAGAGAGGATTCATGCAGAATTTGCTCTTGTTGAGTTGTGGAGTGAATATTGGCTCAATTAAAATTATTATCTTCTAGGCTAAGTTTGGTGAAATCAATATCGATTTCTTGTGAAATAGATTCTCCTTCTTTTAATTTGTCAAATTGTTTATTAGTAGAAATGTTAACTTCGTGGGAACCCCAGAATCGGTCATTGATTTCTTTAGAATTTTGGGACTCTGGGAGATTTTTGAAATCTAGCAAACAACTGGTGTAGGTGGCTTGGGAGTAGAGTTTTTTAGAAGAGATAGATTTCTGCTCACTTATGTATTTGTCGAATTCTTCACTTATTTCTTCATATTGCTGGTAAAATTCGAACTTATTATGAGGTCTTCTAATTTTAAAATTAATAGATTCAGCATTAAATTTTATATATCAGTCATTTAATTCTTCCTTTATTTTACCGCTAGTAGGACGCTGGCTTGGATTAGCATCTCAACACTTTTCAATCAGACTTTTTAACAATTGGGGTATTTTGACTTTCTCTAGATTCGGTCGTAATCCTTGGCAGACTTTTGCTGCTAATAATTCATTGTGAGATATATCGCAATAAGGTGTTAAATGTGAAAACAACTCATAAGCAACTATGCCAAAAGAATAAACATCACTAGCTTTAGTGTAGCTACTTCCACGTAAAACTTCTGGGGCTACATAAGGTAAAACACCATAGATTTTACCATCGTCTTTTTCATTAACTGGTCGGCATAACCCGAAATCTGCAATATAGCATCGAAAATAATTATTTAGCACATTTCCTGCATGGAAATCCCGATGGATTAAACCCTTATCATGAATATTCGCTAACCCATTTGCAATATCGTTTAATTGTTCAATTTTTTTGTGAAAATGTGTGGCAATCTTTTCATATTTATAGTTATTTAAGTATTGCCTCAAGTCACCATCTTCCATATATCGCATTACCATGATGTAGTTCTTAGTTACTGGATCCTGAGAAATGCCGTAATAACCAACTATTCCTTCTTTCTCAGTTAACTTATGGCTACTCACTTCTCGTAGAAAATCAATCTTAATGTCTTGAGAACTATTCAAACTTTTTAGGGCAACTTTGCCAGGATATCTTTCTCAATCATTATTTTTAATACTCCAACCCCAAATTGGTCCATCAATTCATAACGCTCTTGACACTGTTCCAAATCCGCCCTTTGCTAAATACTCTACTCTTCGCAACTTGCGATAAGGTATCCACTCTAACGATTCTTTGTGGTTAGTTGCTTTTAATTGACATTCTTGAATAAATGCATCAATATCAGGATTTCCACTGGTTCAGTCCTTAAATTTTCTTTGTCAGTATTGAAAAATGCAAGACTGACACAAATCGTAACGCTGAGTATTAATGCAGTTACACTTCTTACACAATCCACAGCAATAATATTTTTCCCTTAGTTCCTCATTTGTTATTAACTGGTCAATCAATGATTTTTGCTCATAAGTTAATTTTTTGCAGTCAAAACTTTTTGTCTTTTTAATTACCCTTTCATTAATTTTATTATCCTCTAAATATTTTTTATACTGTTCTCGCAAATCTTCTCCCTGACAGTAATTCAGAACATGTGGGATATCCATCTTTAGGTCTCTTTCTTGCAAATTAACTAATCAATAAGCATACTCGGCATCATTAACGGTTAAACTAACATCTATTCATTCTTTATATTTCTCATAACTAATAAATCCTGCTCTCTTTCGATAATTTGAATAACAATCCTCAGAACAAAAATCTAAATTTTTTCCAGCATCACTAAATCAAGCTAATTTGTCATCCCCTATGTCTTTTTTACATTGATCGCAGATTACATTTCTTGGCATAATCTTTTAATATTTTCTTTTTTTCTTACGGTTTTTGGTAAGAATAAAGATTAAAAGTAAAGCAAATAAACCAAATGTTCCTATTCCAATATAAAGCATAGTTTTGTCAACTGATTTATCACTATTAACATTAGAATTATTCTTCTTTCTTAATAACCCTTCCAACTCCTTCTTTTTACTATCTAAAAGAGCCTTTTCAGTGAGAGTTTTATTAGATTTATTCTCTAATTCTTTAATTTCTTTTTCTAAAATACTAATTTGAGTAGATAGTGGCAAAGATTTAGTTAGTTCTTTTTCTTGTTCTTCTAATTCTTTTAATTGCTTTCTTTTAATCTCTAATTCAGTTTGGTTAAGAGTAGGATTTTGTTCTAATTGCATGATTTGAGTAAGTAATTGTTGTTGTTGAGATTGAAGTTTCTCTCTGTTTGTTTGTTTGTGTTATTGTCATCCTTGTCCGAATTATCACTATTCTCTATCAAATTCTTCAATCTCTCCATTTCTTCCTTATCTGCACTTTGTTCTTCTTGTAATCTCTCTAACTCGCTTTCTAATTCTTTTCTCTGTTTTTGCTTACAGTTAAAACATAAGGTTCCAGTTTTAGTTTGATTTTCCCTATAAAAAGACTGAAAATCTACTGCTTTACCATTTTCATATTTAAGACACTTTTGGACACAGTTTTCGCATAACTCAGCATTATGTTCTAAGTCACATGCTTGAGAACAGAATTCTAAGCCTGTTTGTTGGTTGATGAATCATTTTTTTGAGTTGGTTTGGTGGCATTCTCAGCAGATATTGTTTTGGTTTGAAGTTAATTTTTCAGAAAGACTATTTTTCTTTTCTTTTTTATTAGGTCTTATTTTTACACTATAATGAGACTGCTTAAAACAACTTTCACTACAAAAAAGAGGATTGTATCATTCTCAATCTGAAAAAGAAAAACTAGCAACTGCATCTATTGTTCATTTTTTTATTTTTTCTTCTTCTCTAAGATAAACATGACAATTTTCAGGAGCAATTTTTTTCTTACACTTATTGCAAGAATCTTTTTCTATTTTTTTTAATTGCACTTCCAGCAAAAGAAATTTTCTTTCGTGATAATTAATACCTTTCATCACCTCGCTAAGAACCAATTCATTACTACTTAGCCCAAATTGAACATATAGATTGCATAGTTTATTTCTCTCCCTATCATAGTCAGATAAAAGTCCTTTAATTTTCGATAAGTTAGTCAGATTATTAGAATTAATTATTTTCTCATAATCTTCATCAATTTTATCACAAAGTTTTTCATACTCTAAATGAAGCAAAGCGACTTTTTGATTTTTGTCCATGATTTCACTATATTATAGTTTTAATAAAAACTGCTGTGCAACTGAATATCTTAATCAAAGATTAGTCTCTATTTAACTATTTCTTTTCATCATCCTTCAAAATCCGATACATTACATAACAAGCCCCAATTATCATAATGTTTTCTAGAGTAATAACTTCTCAAATTCAGTGTTTTTCATCAGTATTTAGTCCCACGCCTGAGATTATTTTGTTATTATTTTTTATCCTATCTCCTAATTGCTTTAACTTGGTCATAATTTTATCCTTTTCTTTTTTGTCTTCATCTTGCTGGGCTAAAAGGCTGGTTAATCTTTCTTCTAGTTCACCTCTTTTCTTATCAGAGAGATTGGGATCTTTTAACTTTTCCTGAATGTTTTTTACTTCTTGATTTCTTTTTTCTTCTCTCTTTGCTATATCATCATATTTCTTTTTCCACTCATTTTCTTCGATTTGGGCTTGCTTGTTATCCTCCCTAGCCGCTTCTAAAGATTTACTTTTTAAATCATATTTTTCTCTTTTAGTTTTTTGACCTTGCTTGTAAGCATCATGTCCTTTTTTGCAAACATAGCCAATGCCGAGTAAAGTTCCGCATCAGCAAATGGCTTTGATTCCTAATGGTATTAATAATGGTGCTGGCATATTATTTAATATTCTTATTTGTATTTACTTGTTTTTTGATTTGATTTAGTTGATTAGTTAATTCTTGTAATTGATTATGGTAGGTTTCAATATTTTTAGTTCAGAGGGTCAGGGTGGATTTGATTTCTTTTATTTTAGATTCTATTTGTTTGAT
>CAJVPI010000752.1:0-22428 GCA_910592345.1 Paraglomus brasilianum
TTTGTTTAACTGCGGAGGAAGATTTTATCATGTGACTAACTTATCTGATTCATCAGATCAGCTTGCCGTAACACTATTTGCAGCCACAAAAATGAATTCGCAGCCACACAGACAAATATTCGTAAATGTTGTGGCTAAAAAATTTCCAAAGCATACCTTCTACTCTATGCACTGTGCAAGTAATTCAGTAAGCAGTGAAGTAATTTAGAAGTTAGCTAAGAAGCTTTTTTTAACAATTTGTTGTAAATGACATTCCTCTTAGAGTTATCATAAACAAAAAGAAGAAGTTGTGAACTTAGCATTCTAATTCAAACATCTAGGGAGATACTGGAAGAAAGTCACAGTGACAGTATACAAACTCAACAAAAATGACAAACAAACCTAGAAGACCTCAGCTCTACAGCCTATTTCCAGTTAATGTGTGTGGAGTTGCAGCAGAGGCAGAAGCAAAGACAAAATTGCAGAAATTAAGTCTGGAATAAGGGGAATCTGTGATTCTCTCTGATGATGCCACAGCAACATTTCAATCAGTAATCTACTCTGAATATCAGAAATGGACTACAGCCACCATAGAAGTTCACCACAAAATTCTCAAAACCTATGGCATACCCAGGTGAAATCTCTTACTTGATGAACACACATTCATGTAATTCATCAGAGTCAGATTCTCATATCTGTTTATTATTATAGATTCAAAAAGGGCAGTTGTTAGCAAGTTGGAAGATGATAGTAATTGTATGACAACATTATATTTGTTATATAGTGTAAGAATCACTCCTGGTCAATTGGTAAGTAAATACTATGTTAATATCATAATGATAAATATCATAATAATGATTATTAATACTTTTTAGGTCCTGATGTTCTTTGAGAGTTGGAGGGAGCTCTTGCCAAATTCCCCAATTATTATGTTATTGGGGTTTTGGTAGCCCCTGCATTTAGTGAAGGGATGGATGATGAAGTTTTGTCAGATTTAGTTGACTATATGTCAACTATTTCTGAACTAAATATAGGGGAGGAAGAATATCAAAGGAGAATAGAGGATCTTAAACTTCAATTGCAAGAATATGAAAATATTTCAAGCAAAGTTCAAGATCTTCAAATTAGTATTCAAGATCTTGTAGCTCAAAATCAAGAGCTTCATCAAGAAATTGAGGCTAGAGATCAAAGGCTTCAGTTTTTATTATATTTGGTTATTATTTTCAATTTTCTTTTATTGTTTTTTAAATAAATAAATAAACATTTAAACAATTACGATCTTTTCCCTGCCCGAGAAGATAGTCATTCCCAAAATAAGTATATGAGCGAGTCGATCGATCGAAAACACAATCACGAACGTTATGCTCTTGAAATTTTAACTGACGATAATTATAACATTTGTTTACAGGCTATTAAAAAATTATATCTTATTGTTATGTACTGTTACGGCGAGCCGATCTGATGAATCAGATAAGTGAGTCACATGGTAAAATCTTCCTCCCCAGTCAGAAGAACACCCCTACGTAAAAGATTTAATTGCTCTCCCAAACCCCAGACCACTCGACCATAACAGTAGTTACCATTATTGTCTATACACTTTTGCAGCCTTTTTTCCCAACTCTCAAAACTTTTGTAATACTCATCTTTTGAGATACTTGAAAAAACTGCCTGAACACCCCTTGCAAGGTTTTCAACCTTGTCATACTTCTTATTTTAAGTTCTTTTTTGAGTTTAGGAAATAGAAAAAAAATCACAGGGTGCAAGGTCTGGACTGTAGGGTGGGTGAGGAAGAACATTGACTCTTTCTTGCTTTAAGTACTTAGTAACAACTTTTGAGGTATGTGGTGCAGCATTGTCATGATGAAGCATGACATCTTGAACAGTACTTCTCTCACTCATTTCCCTAAACTTTGAAAAAACTTCTGGTAAAATCTTGTTAGCATAAAGGTTGCCAGTTACAGTGGTTTCTTTTGGAATCACAATTTTGGCTACAACGCCTTCAATAGAAAAAAAAATACAAAACATGCATTTTTTACTGTTTTGTGCAGTTTGTGCAATTTGAGGCCTATTCTCCTCATGCCCAAGCCAAACTTTGTTGGCTTGTTTACTTGCAACTGTGTAGAAATGTATCCATGTTTCATCTCCAGTGATAATGTTTTTGAAGCCACCTTCCAGAACTTGCAAAAGTTGCCTAGAACACTCAACTCGTTTTTGCTTATTTTCATTTGTCAGCACATGTGGAACCCATTTTTTACAGAGTTTTCTCAGACCAAGCTCATTATGAAGAATGTAAATGATTCTTTCATCAGATATTCCAACTTCTTCTGAAAGTTTTCATGTAGTTATATGATAATCCTCACTAACAAGGTCTTCAACCTTTCCAATTGTTACTGGAGTGACAGCTTCACAAGGATGTCCAGAACGAGCCTCATCTTTAACACTTTGTTTTCCAAGTTCAAATGCTTCAATCCAGCAATGAATTGTTCTCAAAGATAGTGCTTGGTCACCTTCTGCAACCACCAACTTTTGATGGATATCAGCAGCAGTGCTGCCATTTTTCTATTCAACAAAGATATAGTAATATTGGTTTTCATGAGTAGAATGTTCCATTTGATTCAATAATTACCAAAGCAATTTGCATCAAGTTTTTTGTGCAATGTTTGTCAAATAGAGTACATTCAGAAAATAAAAACTTTATTTGGATAGGTTTGCAAATCATTAAGATATATGTAAATTGTCATTACTTTTCAAGCATACCATGTACAAGTAAGATTCAGTATATAAGAGAGTAAGAGAATTAAAGCTTTGTTTTATTCAGAGAGTAATGGTTTAATTCACTTTCTTACTTCTATCATAACCAATATCAAATGTTTCACCATTTGCTTTATTGCATATAAACAAGAAAGATTTCTTTGTAGCTGCTCTAATCAATAATTTATTAGTTTGCTGGCTAATTCACATAATTCTTTATGACTTAAGATTGTTATTCTCTCAACTAAAAGTACTTCTTTGTTAACTCTTTGTTCATTTGTTGGTACCAGAAAACAATGTCATAGTAATAATGTAATTAACTGAGACCATAAATCAGAACATGCCAGTAACTTCTTTATTTAGTCTTTGTCTATTATCAAGGCATGTAATTTCTCTATTTGGTCTTTGTCTATAATCAGGGCACAGTAATTTCTTAATGTAACACTATCAATATCACATGAAGTCACAGGCATGCATTTAGAGAGGGAGGTTTACTATGGTGGGGATTCGAAAAGACCATGCAGTGTATAATATGGAGGGTGTGCGTGTTTACGTCTAATTCCCAAGCTCGGGAATGAGAAGTAGCGTGCATTTATGGAGGGTGTGCATTTATGGAGGGTGCATTTATGGAGGGTGCATTTATGGAGGGTTCACTGTATGTTTGAGCATCGCGGAAAAAGCGCAACGCACTTTTAACTATTTCTAGAAGAATAATTAAATATAGACTAATTATAGCGGTTTGTGCTGTCGCGGAAAAAACGCAACGCACTTTTAACTATTTCTAGAGAACAGTTAAATACAGGCTAATTATGCTGTCGCGAAAAAGACGCAACATTTTGTTTCCTAATGCAGTGTAGCGCCGTTGCGGATTTTCGAAATGCTGATATTACTAAATCAATGCTTTTTGTGAAACTGAACTAAAATTAGTGTCGATCATGGGGTTGTTGACTGCGGAGGAAGATTTTACCATGTGACTCACTTATCTGACTCATCAGATCGGCTCCTCGCCGTAACACTAACCATTTTTCTTCCTCCCATTCATCTTCCACTATCAGATCCCAATCAATCCCAGTCTTTGTAAATGCTGTAGATGTCTGGGGTAGACACTCTAGAGTATAGATTATACCTGTCGTTGGAATCATATTCATCATATTCTGTGTTGGTTGTTGATTATGCTGGACTGATTTTGATTCATGATTGGATCCGTGGATTGGACTGGATTGCTCAACTCTTGGGGCCTTATACTGGCATTTGATTTCTCAGAAGATGAGTAATTCTCCATCATCAGTATATTCGATTCCTTGGATTGTTCCTGGTCTAAATGGTTCATCCAGGTATTCTCCATTGGTAAGTCCAATTGGTCTGTGAGATATTGTACTATTTGTTCTGCTGCTAATGGATCCATTCCTTGAATTAAGATATCTAGGTTTATCTCTCCATTCATATTGGTCATTGCTGATGTCAGTTGTGCATTGGGTTGTGCTAGGTTCCAATTCTCATTGCTCAAGGTACATAATTGGGCGTTCATTGTTGAGTATGCTGCTGACATCGCTATATTGATGGTATCTTGGGGGGTAGATACTTGGAATGTTGTCGATAAGGGATTCGGAGCAGTTGGTCTGATTGTTATATCTGTTAATTCGGATTTGGTGTTGAGGTACGGAATGGGTTTCAATGAACATATTAGTTCAGAGTTCTGAGAACGAGTTGGACTGTGGATTGATCCATTTTCACTGCTCATGGTAATGTTGTTAATGTTGTTATTGTTTGTTGTGAGTGGTAAGTAGTAGTGGTTTGTTGGAGTGTTTTATTGGTAGATGGTTTTGTATGCTGAAGATGTTGTTCACTGTTGTGTATCTTGACTTGAAGACGAGTTTGATGGAGAAGAGGCAGCCTTTGTTTATATAACCATTTGGCCAAATGAGTGTACAACAGCTGTACTGGATTACTTCTTTAGTTTAGCTCCCTTTTTCGGTACTGTCGCTTCCACTAAAAAGCCTCACGATTTTCGTACGCTTACGCGCTAAATATGCCGTTGGTTCTCCATCAATATCTGAGACATATCGTTTTGTCAGATTCTTCCACAATCTTCCATCTAATTATTTTAGCAGATATTGGCGTTTTATCCCTTATTTGTCTTGATCCGTCTTTTCCGTTGGGATATCATTGGTCGTTCATTTGCTTGGTCATTTAGTGATTCCTCGCGTTGCATTTTTTTTGTATCAGCACAAAGATCTAAAAATAAATTCTGGTGATACGTATCCAAAAAATTTAACTTTAAAAGGAAATTTCAGTGTGAAATGTGCCCCTCCTCGCACAATTCCGAACCAATTTCCGTTGCTATCTCCTAAAAATTCGGGTACTGTTGTCCTAAGGGTGGTGATAAAATTTACTTTACGTTAATGACATCAAGTAATTTAATTTGTATCACGATCTGGAAACTTTTGATCAAATCGATGAATCAACCAATCATTCGTTGAAGTAATCTATACTATTAGATTCACACGCACAAAATCACGTTACGTATTCAAAATACTATTAATGTTGATGTCTGCGACTGTTACTATTTCCATTGGTGGATGTCTATTTAAATATTTATTGAATAACAATAATATACAATAAATTCCATTTTACAAATGTTCTCTTATTTTTACACATTATCATCAGTCGCAGCAACAGCAACATATCCTCCATTCCTCCTAGTGACAGTCCTCTCAATAAGAGGTACGTCATATAGTCCATACCAATCAACATTTTGCAGCATCCCACCGTTGCCCTGAGTCCAAAAGTCTGCGCAATTATTCCAACAACCAAAGTCAAATGGATTATTGTTCTCTGGCACACGATATCTGCGTTTTCTAGACCTTCCAACGAACAGTTTGAGACAACCACTGTTAAATCTATCTTCATACGCCGAAGTATCTGACAATGATTGTTCTTGTAGACGTTGTACTGCTCTTCCCCTTCCTGTTAGACTATTATCTCCAAGTTCATTATTATTAACCCTTGCATGATCCCCGAACCCGCTCTCATCCTCGCCCACTTGTGCTGCACTTGCAGCACCAGGTCCGGCAGATAATGCAGCTACAATGTGTTCTCTCACTTTTGCACCCCCGCGGCGACTCAGATACGAGTATCGATGAAAGTTTGCCATTTCGTTGGTCGTCTTTGCTGCTGCAATTTGATAAGACTGCATCATGAACAGACCAATGCTCCATGTCAGTTGTAGTCCAACCCAGACGCAGAGTCCTAGCGTCCAAGTATCGTGTTGGAACCAGGCACATATTGTAGAAGGTAGTATGCAGGGCTGGGACGGGATGGGTTGATAAGATGAGGAAGTTGTTGAAAGATCTAAAAGGAGATGAGGTAGAATGTTAAGAGGGTGGTTATGTGACGAAGAAATCAATGGCATGAACATTGATACTGTCATAATATACAAAACTCACATTCTATACAAAGATATAGGAAACTTGATATCGCTGCAATCATCATAATAAGAAATATCATAAACGGTCGATGATTTCTTACTCCAATGCAGTTAAATATCCATGGACAATGACTATTGCACATACAAATAGAACGATAATCAATAACTACAGCAAATGGGTATAGATGACAATTGATACATATAAGCTTACTGGTCAAAGCGGGCCACACATCGATTACATATTTTGCAATGTTTGGACCTTAGAGGTTTCTTTATCTAAGAAAGGGTAGATGACAGACAGTTAATGCTTGAAGATAAAAAATAACAATAAGCGATAATAATACTTACTAAGCACGTTGCACAAAAGTGCCTAATATCCAATATCCCTTTATTAGCAAGTTCAATAACAAGCTAGGATGAAATAAAAAATTGTTAATAGAGCGACAAATTCACTTGCTCATATACTATCACAAGAGTAATCTGAGGGAAAGATAGGCTATTACTGTGTTTCTATAACACATTGCAATAATTAATATCTCCGCTCTTCCTCCTCTCATATAACATACCTGTTTCTGCTCCTCTTGAGATTGACATTTATGAATGAATCCTGGGTCTGCCAACACTGCTCTATAGAAACAATACATAGATATAGTGAACGAAACAAAAAACACAATATTTGTCATCACCAGATACGAGGTTGCTAATCATCAACAACAGCAGCGCACGAATTTGTAACCATCAATAGCCAATTAAAGATATATATCATTAGAATTATTCAGCCTAGACACCGAAAAGATACATCGGCAATTCTTACAAAATTTTTTGCTTTTAATTTATAAAGGATACAAAACATAACTCTCGTAATCCACGTGACGGCGACCCAGAACGCACTCGCTTGGAATACACTACTGAAAAAGGGTGTCCGTATAACCGCGTTTTGTAGTTGTTTGCTTATAAGGATTCGGGATATTATAAGGTATGTGGCAATGTATTCAAGAACTATCATTGGAAGACCCAGAAACCAAGGAAAATGGACGAGAGTTTGGAGAGATATTGGGAGGAGAAAGTAAGGAATAAAGTATATTATCGTATTCGTTGTTCGCTTTTTGTTCATGGAAAGGGAAAAAGGGAAAAATGCAAATGCATATATATGGTGTATGCATTAACGATAAGTTAGACACGTAGTGACACATATATACGATCAACACAAGAGCAACAAAAGCATAAACGCAAATCTGTTCCGACATCATCATTCAGAAACAAACCTCGTCAAATAACGTTACTCTGGGTTCACCATCGCGTCTTCTTCCTGCCTCACGCAGAGCACTCCGCCAGACGTCCACTTTATTCAACTCCGTTGCCATATCCGATGGTGTCTTTCCATTTTCCTCCTTTGCCTTAGCATCTGCACCTGCATCCAATAACTTTCTAATACAAAGTTTATTTCCCTTTACAACTGCCCAATGTAACGCAGTAAACTGCGTATTATCGACTTTTGATACTGATGCGTTATGCTTTAATAAAATGTCAACGGTAGACGGATCACCTTGATAGGCAGCCCACATTAACGGTGTATGGTGAAGAGCGTCAGGTGTATCGATGTCGATTGAAGTGTATATAAGGAATAGGACAAGCATACTGTTCATCGAATGGACAGAAAGGTGGAGGGCATTAAAGCCTTGTCCGTCGCGTAGTGCTGGATCTGCACCGTGATTTAAGAGAAGAGTTACCGTTGCTAAATTGCCGTTTCTGAAGCGTGAACATGAAAGAATAGAAATTAGTGAATAGTATATTCATGATCTATATAATATCACTAGAAATAAGTTTACACATTATATAATGCTATTATTCAAACACTGACTAATACTTTCCGATAATCACACCAAACGCGATTATCCCAAGCAGAATATCCTCTATACCTTTCCATCTTCTTCTCCCACTCTAAACCCAACCACAAACCTTGCGGCCCAATGTAATGGTGTCGCCATCAAGTCGCTTCCAACCGCATTCACATCCGCGCCAGCATCAATCAAAAACCTCGCGACAACCACATGATTAGAGATTGCTGCCCAATGCAATGGTGTCGCTCCTTGCTGATCACGATCGTTCACAGTAGCCTGACCGCTGTTCAAAAGATGCGCCACCGTCTGGAATTCGCCTTGGGCTGCCGCTTGATGAATTGTGGGGCCTTGCGTAATAATAAATAAAGTGTATTCAAATTAAATAGTAGGCAGAATAAAGCAGAACTAGGGTAATTCATGACAATCGTTGATGGACCATATTAATATCGAAAATGGAATTATCTAATAAAATCGGCTAGCATACATGTACTTTTTACCTAATTTATGATCCCACTTTTAATGATTCCGTCTCCCACGCACGCCGTAATATTTTTATTATATTTTAGTTTCTCTCCTTTTTTCAGAATGCTCTCTTACCATTACTTTCTTCCTCGGCCTCATTTACGTCAACCCAATCGTTTGCATTTTCGGCATTCTCCGTCTCAGCTCCTGCTTTTGCAGCAGCAATCGCTGCAGTGAGCTTTGCAGTAGACGAGCCGCTTTCCGCCACCTCAACTCCTACTTTCCCGATCGTAACCTCAACAGTAGGTTTGGCAGTAGACGGGATAAATCCTCTTCCTTTTGCCTTGGGGGGAGTTCGTTGTTCGCTGTCTACCGATGGACTATTGTTGTCTGACTCATTCTCTTGTGCCTGAGAAGAGAACATTGATTTGAAAAGAAATACTAATCCAGTGTTTAAAATATTTGTGGTGGATTAGATATTTTAATGGGAGATCCGCCACGCCACAACCACCTATCAAATTTCGCGCCACACTTGAAATTAAGGATTGAACAGACCAAACCCACCTAAGATCGATAATTTCAACAAAGACAGTAAACATTTAGTATTAGGGAATACAATTGTAGACCTTAAGACTCCCATTACTCCAAATAATTGATTAGATATATTTATCGCGTTCTCGAGGAGGGCAAAGATACTGATGAGAGAAAACTTACTTATTGATAAAAAAATTCCCAAATTGCGTCAATTATAAATACAGTACTTTCCCAAAGTCTGTTGGTTTTTTATAATAATTGCCTTCGAATTAAAAACACAAGTTTTGTTTTCTACAACTTACTATATGCGTCCCAAGATCAGAATCGCCTCAACCAATAGAACAGGTGGCGAGCAATTTTGCAATCAAGATAATTATCATCACATATTATATGCCTACGATTGAACGCTAAAGGTGTATATTACACCAAAAAGGCACATATCGTAATATGGCCCTCGATACTGGGGACGCTTTCTAGAAAAACAATCGGAGGTTCCGTCCTTAATTGCAGGACTATTGTTTTATCAGTACATTACTATAAGCAGCGCCAAACACACCCACTAGTACGTAGCACAAATTGGAACCAAGATCACTACCAACATGGTTTATTTTTCCATATCCAGCTAGATAAAAAGAGTATTTAGCTGACCAAATAAAATTTTTTTTTGTCCCAATCTTCATGAGTTGGTCATCAAAGACAATATTATTAAAACAATGTCCCGGGTTAATATTAACGTTACTGAATTATCAGAGACTGATGCCATTGAATTGAGAAATAGTGGGGCAGACTATTTGATGCTTGATCAACATGAGAATGCTTTGAAACATCTTAGTAAATCTTTGGAATATGAACCAAGCAATACATTAACATTGAGACTATTAGCAGATGTCTACTATATGCTTAATCAACATGATAGTGCATTAAGAAATCTCAACAAATTATTGCAAATTGAACCAAATGATAAATTTGCATTTAGAATGATGGAGAAACTACTTGAGCTTGCTTTATCAAATAGTATATTAGTATTAGATATGAAAGATTACCAGTTTAATGATACAGGAGTAACAGCTTTGGCAAAAGCTTTAGAATCAAATTCTTCTGTGACTCATTTGAATCTTCAGTATAATCAGATTGAAGATACAGGAGCAACAGCTTTGGCAGAAGCTTTGAAATCAAATACTATCTTGACTTCTTTGACTCTTAATCATAATCAGATTGGGGATACAGGAGCAACAGCTTTGGCAAAATCTTTAGAATCAAATTCTTCCCTGACCCATTTGAATCTCCAGTATAATCAGATTGGAGATATAGGAGCAGCAGCTTTGGCAAAATCTTTAGAATCAAATTCTTCCCTGACTTGTTTGGATCTTCAGTATAATTGGATTGGAAATACAGAATTTACTGTGAAAGTAAATTCTTCTCCATCTTTGAGCATAAAATGGAGTAGGAATAGAGATTCTAATTCAGGAATAGTGTTGGAGAAAATCTTAAAATTGAGTTCAGCTTTGGCTATATTGGATCTTAATAATAATCAAATTGGAGATGCAGGAGCAGCAGCTTTGGCAAAAGCTTTAGAAGTAAATACTGCTTTAAGATTAAAGTTTAATTATAATCAGATTGGAGATACAGGAGCAGCTTTGGCAAATTTCTGGAAAAATAATAGGCCTGTACATGAGATAGTTTGTGCTGTGAATGACTTGGTCATACTAGGATCATTACTTCTCCTTTACCCACCAAGTCCTGAAAATTGGGTTAATACTAAACCAGGTTTGGATCAAGTTGTTAAGAAACTAAGCAGTTTGACATCACTTGAATTTAAACTGACAGATGCCTTGATTGGAGATGCTTTGATATTATTTGAGCACAAGTTTAGAAATATAGGAGACATACTTATCAATGCATTTACCATTGTTACAAAGAGAGACATACTCTCCATTTGCTTAAGAGAACTCTTGAATCCTGAAAGGACTTTCAATCATTATGACTTATTTGAATTTGTCATCAATGTGATTGATAAGCCTGAAGAGAAAATTCTCTTTCAACTTGAAGAGTATGCTATTGAGAATCCCATGATGGATGTCTTTCAAGACAATAATGGTTTAATTCCTCAAGCTTGTACAATTCTGAAGTATCCATCAATCATGTATGAATACATGTTAGTAAAGTTTGGCACAAAGTCTCGAGTTACTAGATATTTGATGAAAGAGATCATAACTGCACATATAGGAAAAGCAAAACTTATTAAATTCTATCCATCTCTAGCTTCTTCCGTTCTGATGGACTTCAGATGGCAGGAATTAGATTACATCTTCAATACATATTGTATGGCAGGTGTTCCTTTTGAACCAGAGTTTTTACCTTTGGTCAAAACATGTCCGAGTGATACAGTTATTAAATGTCTATTTGATGGATATTTATCAAGACTGTTTGGATTCAAAGTTGAATTCACACTATCACGAGTAGATCAACTCCCAATATTTAACATTATTCCGTTCACACACAGAGAACACAATGCAAGCAGTGAAGCAAACAAAGAAAAAGTGGAATGGTTGAATGCGATTAATTGCAATCAATATGAACCAATCACAGACACGTTTAGACGCCACCTTGAAAAGTTTCGCAGCCGTCTTCGTTTGAACTTGATTTAAAGAAAAAAAAAGCAGTTGTTAGTCTACGGTGAGTATTAATATGTATTGTACATGAAGTTATTACATATAACATTCTTAGTATTTATTCATTAATCCCTTGTCCTGATTTATGGTTTGTTTGTACAAAAGCTACTTTATTGTTATTGTAGAAGGCGGAAAGCTTTCTATTGGGCAAAGCACCCATTCAAATTATTATTATTATTATTATTATTATTATTATTATATTACTAAATCAGTTTCGTGTACACGCATCTCATTCAAAACGACAGTGTGTGACGAAAAAAGTTGCCGTTTTTATCATAGCTTTCTGCCCGCATATCTCAGCATAAAACGCGTCATGTAAAAACCAAAATAAAGCTCATGTTTACGGGTTATTTCTTGTTCCATTACTGCAAACAAGTTTTAATTAATGCGTAAAATATAGTTACTAAAATTTTACGTTTACATATGCACGATTTCATAGTATGATTCGTAAAATTTGCAACTTTTTGGAGGGGCTGTACAACAAAGTACATTCTGTTTACCCTGACAGAATTCTCTCGAATATAATTTATTAACCATCTGTGCGGAGATTGATAAGAATAGCCTTTCATTAGAACGGTGATAAATATCTATCCGGTAGAGATATTTAAATATGCTTCATTGGTATAAATAATTAGCAGTTGATATTACTAACGGTCTGCAAGAAATAAGTCTAACCATATTAAGCTATTTCTTTACAAGCCCGAACTTTTATATACGTAACTATTATTGTTATTTACCTGATGATAATCGTGGTAATAACAATCATTACAGAAGATGGAACATGTATACAAACCCTCATACAAGTTATGTTGTCACAAAACTAGAGTTGGTTAGTTCTGTTTCGCTCTTTTTACAACAGTTGCGACCATCTACGCATGCATTTTTTTTTGCTGTCGTAGTAATTTTGTCTGTTATAGAGAGATATTTTTTATTGAGAAAGTCTATTGTCCCCAACAAATTTAGCTCATAAATCCCGAAAGGCATTTTTAGATTGGAAGCTCGTACTTTCCGGCAAAAAAAAAATCACGATTTTAGTTTCTCGATACTTAAATTGATTATTAATCGACAAATTCGACGAATGAATTTATGGTAAATACGTTGGCGCAACTGCGTAAAGAAATTCGGGATCGACTTCGTCTTATCACAAAATAATCAACAAAGGCGCAGGAAATATTATTTTACCAATAAATGTAAAAGCTTAAGGGACTCAAATTGCTCGCTCGTATGTAACTTTATTAATCGTATTACTACCATCAAGCAATTTTGGGTAAGCGGTTTTGGAATCATTGGTCTCTATTTATACACGTATTGCCAAGATACGGATACCTGTTAGAACTAGAAATAAATTTTACACGAGTCATGTAAATAAATGTATTAAAAAGTTTTTATTATTATGGATTTTGCGCACCTTTATTAACGGTTGTCGGGGTTTCTTTTGTGTTTGATTAAAGCCTTCAGGCAGATCCGGGTACTGCTTTTTTCCTTTTAGCTATACAATATTATTAACTGCTCCAGTTTACTTGTTATAGTCATATTAATATGGGAAACTTTCGCTCAAATTCTGTGCTCTATGACAAAATATAACTTTACTGTGTTTACAACGCTCACGTGTAATAAATTAGACGGGCTAGCGACTAAACTTAAAGTAAAAATTATTCTCCACTTGAGCTTGCGTGCTCGGTACGCCACAGTAAACTCACCCGCTAAAAGTCCAAGTGGCTTATCGGCAAAACCCATGCATTATATTTCATGCAGTAAGAATGGGCGAGCCATTAATGTTGATATCGTCGATCGTCTATTCGCCCCAAAAAGCCCACAGCCGATACTTTATTCAAAGATTAGTGCTTGGATTTGGCAAGTATGACAGGAGTATTGATCTCAAGTTGGCGCACACTAAGGACCACTCGACCCGGTTCGAAACAAGTTGATCCAAAATAAAATCCGAGCCCGTGGGCAAGCAATCTTCATTTGATATTTGTTCCGGAATTCTCAAAGAGGGACATGACCAATTTGACGGGAATAACACACCCGTGCGCGGAAATGACATGGAGCCAGTTAATTATTTTTCGGCTGGTCCGTTGGTTATTAGTCAAGCGAGAACCAAAGTGAGGGAAAACATAAACGAAATTGAAAAAATTGACTACGATGTTCAAATTTGCGCCCTTTCTTCCTAGGCCAAAGATTCCATGGACTATCTAAATTTTGACTATGACAAAATGTAACTTGGTCAAGATAAACTAACTAATCCTAATTGAAGTTGTAACACATTTAATGTAGGATTGTCTCTGTATAAAAAAATATTAATATGAAACTAATTTACTATGGGAACCAAAAATTACACTATTAGTAGTATTTTAAAGGAGAAAAAAATGCGCCTTATGTTTTTATACCGGAATATCTAGACAAAGAAAAAATTACTTATGAAATTTATCAAGAAGAACGAAAAATAATAATCAATAATGAACATTAACCCCAGCTTATGATGAACCAAGAAAGAAACGAAAAATAGAAGCATAAGCAAATAGCTCTTTCTTTATTATCATTGGATTACCATCAGTAATCAGGAAAAATTTCCATGATTCTTTATTTAGAGTAAGAATGACAATAAATACGATAACTTTGGTTCGTTTCTGCCCCAAACACTACAAATCTGACACAATTCATGACCAGCAAACCGATAAAAATGAATCAGGAGAATAAAAGGGCAGACGATCTAAACTTTAGGAGACTGTGATGCCTTTGCATTTGTTCATTTTGTATCAAAGCCTGTTTGATCGACGAATCAACTGTTTCAGAATCCGTAACCGTAACACGTTTATAATCAGTAATAATAGTAAGAATAATGAACACGCAATCTGATCTTATTATTCAAACACGACCCGTACACTTATATTCCGTCTTAGAGAAAACCAAACTAAAATCAAAAAATGCTTAATTTCACCATCGAATTCATTTGTGGGTTGTTGATCGGACTTGTCTTCGGTCCTCTAATCAACCCTATGTTATAGCTCAAATGCTCAAAGCAACAATTCACGCAATCGAACTAAAATCCCAAACTAGACAACCGAAAATATTTGTCAATTGTCAAATATTTATGGAAGGATTTTGAAAAGATCTGAGCTGGACTCAGTTTTATTTAACAAAGTGGTTATGAAATTCCACAAATCGCGTGAAAAAAAAACAACATTGTTGCTTTTATTTAAAAGGCCCAATTCTCGAGAAAATGATCGATGCAATTCAAGGATGGGTAGATAAAGAACGGAGAAGTGAAGAAGATGTTAACAATAGTACCAATGGCTTTGGGTTCGAGTATTTCCTCCCATGCAATCACTTTAGTGAATCTTTAATTGCACTCGTTTTCAGAATAATAGCCCATATTGATGAAAATAAAATGATAAAATGTGTCTGAATTACGTTACCTTTTGGGGTTTCTGCGTTTCATATTAATATTCAACCTCTTAGAAAAAACCTGTATTAATTGCATTAACAAAACCAGCCCCAAGCCTCGAAGCATAAACTCCCTAGATAATGACTTGCACATAATCGTAATGTTCTAAGCAATGTGTTCTAAGTGTAAAATTTGTAAATTTCGTCGTATTAGTATTAGTATTGCGCATTTAAGAACAGCCATGGGAAGTGGTGCAAATCGATAAATACTATTACCTCTTCGACTAGGCTTATGTCATCACTTTGCATAAGGAGTTTAATGGCAATTGCGTTAGCACTAATTCTTCACTGTCAGTAGCATTGTCTATTCTTAAAAAAGCCTCATTCTTTCAGTACAAGTAATTCAGTGATGGCGGCGCAATTACCCTTTTTGCAGATGGTTTGCGTTGTGAACTTGCTACCAATCATGAAGAAGGCTTATCATTCAGTAATCATGTGGCTGGTTTTTTTTTTTTCGGCATCACCAACGTACTATTTTACGGCGGCCATATTGTTTTGTATTATCTCCCACAAACATATAGGGAAACAAACCAGTTGCTTCCTCAAGCCGTCAAACGCCGACTACGGAACTTGTCTCTCTCTTCTGTCTCGTTGACGGCGAGTCTACAATAAAAGCGTTTGCAGTCAGAATAGATAAGAATGAATTTGTTAGTGACCTTCGCAAGAAGGTAAAGAAGAAGAATAGTCAAATCTTCAAAAAACATAGATGCTAAAGATCTCGCACTCTGGGCCAAATAGGAGATGGCTCACCACAACCGAACCTTGAGGAACTCAATTCAGGCGACAAAAAAAGGGCTGCTTCCTGGAGAGGAGATGCAGGAAGCATTTCCTGAACCTCTGCTAAAGAAATACGTCCATGTTATTATGAAATCGACTACCATGTATGTAATCTTGACTGTACTTTTTATCCGTACTTTTTTGCTTGTCTGCATCTGTTATCTATTTCTCTTTTTCCAGTATCACTCCCTTTGATAAAGTTATATGGAAGTTTAACATAGAAAGTTAAATTACTTAATTAGAGCTTATATATTAGACCTAAATACATATATATCATAATACCAATTAATTGTAATTTGTAACTGCTTTTACATAATAATATTTTTTTATGCATTTGAAAGCTCTAATAATAAGCTTTAAAATAAGCTAAACTTTATAAAACCTGACAATGCTGATTACTATTATTTTATCGAAGCCGATAGTAATAGAGGCGAAGAGTCTGTCCGTCGCATTTTTTCTAACACGTTCTCGTATTTTATTAATTGATAACTATGGTATATACAATTAATTGCTACTGGTTAAAGCAAGTTTAAAATCAATGATGGAATAAAGCCTATTCATTTAAACCGTCATTCAAAAAACTTAATACTTGAAATTCTGCTCAATTTGAACAGAAATATTGCTAGTTTGTCAAAGCGTCTATCTTCTGCTTCTAATTCCTTATATGCAGCCAGCTTATAATTAGTTCAACGTTCGGTAATACTAATAATATAATTAATGAATTAATTTTTAATCTAACTTTATGACTTCACTACTCATTCCGAAGGCATAGTTATCTTCGAGTCAAAGTACGTGTAAACTGATAATTAGTTAATGTGTGTATATGTTATATTTAGTATTAGGATTTATGTGGTATTTAATGACCAAAAATTGTCCATAATATTGTGATACCAACCACGTTTTTTAATAACGCACAGCGTATTGCTAATGTTATAGTTATCGAACGCTCATCGCAAAATTATGAGATTAGTTAAATTATAAAAAGTTAACTTCTGCCGGAATAAGCTGAAGCAAACTCCTCTTTTTCAAGGACTGTTAGTTAACCTTTATCCTGCCTTGTCCCGGAATCCTGTCGAACGTATGAAATTCTTTAATTTCGAAAGTCATTATCATCTGTATTTACTTTGCAGGGTTTGGTATCGTTTTGAAGCTGATTGATTGTTGTCGAGCCAATATTCGGGGGAGAGCGTAACGAATATTGACCTTGGGATTTAGCCTTTTTCCAGCGAGATCCTTGATTATCTCTACTTCGGTAAATCCGCTACGACAATCGGGTTGGGTTTAACCGCTCACGATGCTAGGTTCGATTCTTGCGTACGCCTTCTCTGGAGTTATAATTAACCTCGAGTAAATACGTCTATTTCTCTCGGTGGGATTATGTCGAAAGCCTATAGGTTGGGAAACTATTCTAACAATTGCGCTATCTGAATTAATTATAAATCTTTATTGTCAAGGGACGATAAAATCGAGAACAAGGTCGATTCTATCAAACACCGACCAAGAAAGCGTTTTCAAGCTTTATCGGTGTTCCACAATATAGATCAGAGAATGCAAATATAAGTTTGGATAATTTTGTTTATTTGAGTAATAATATTAAGGAATATAGTATCAGGTTCAAGATCGAATCTATTCAACCGAAGACACCGTTTGCTAAAAAATTACGACTGCTTATATATCTATTTCGAGTTTTGCGCCTACTGCGCTGTTCTATACTCTAAAGCTAATAAATACATGAGGATTAAATTAAACGAAACAATTCCGGCGAAATCTGTTTCGTTTCTGGTGTAACTGACCCGATATATCCAAATCTGTTTCGTTTGGTCCTACAAATATTGAGCGGCTGTACGCTGCGGCTGGAAATGTTGGTGTAACTCGTCGGAATCACGGAGGTTTATCGTAAATCTTGACATTGCAATTGTACTTCTCGAAAATAATAACAGTAGTGTGTGGAAGAGTAGTATTTCTATAAAGCGGTAGTCAATGAAGTCGCAGTGTATAGAAAATATATAATTACTGTATATATTGTAACATCTACTATCGCTTCATCGAACTGTCCGCTTGTCATAATAATCTATCTTAATGTATCATTATTTATTTCACAAAGTACAGTCAATTAGCTTCAATACGATACCAAAATCATTGTTACTTGCGTAGTAAATACGGATGATAATGACTTTTGAAAATAAAGATTTTTCATATGTATTACTATTTGATTCCGGCAGGGTTGTATATAACTGTAATACTAAATACTACGACAATGTATGAGGATGTTTTGTCTTCGACATACTCCTGCGTATCCATGTTATGAAGTAATAAAAAAGGAAGTGACAACGATAGCACATCAATCGTTTAGACACTTTTGAAGTATAACCAGTACTGATCTCAGACAAAGTATTGAACGACCGCGTCGACTGTTAGCATGCATATATGTTGTACCTGGGAGGCAATCATTTCATCGACAATCATTTCACCGACAAATATTTACTAGCATTATTTAGAATTTATCCTTTTTTAGTAATTAATTGTCGGTGAAATGTACTGTCGGTGAAATGATTGTCGATGAAATAATACGGACCTGTTGTACCTCAGTTGGGGGCCTGTCTCGGTTTGGACTAAGACCACTGAGTTCTGGACTGAGTGTCTGGTTTAGACCTGAGACAGGTCCCAAACTCAGACACAACACATACAGTGAAGTTTAGAGAACGAACGTCTTACAATGCTATCTATAGTAATTTTAATAATGCGCTATTAATAGAGAATAATTCTCAGTGTGACTGCAATTATAAGAAGAGGTTGACCTATTGTCATTGTTTTAACTTACAATTGTTGACAAAAGTATTATTGCACGCTTTTATTTTTAACAATAAAATAATTTTTTTATAGGATCACAATCGATTCTATTTTATATTCGGATTTAATACATTAACAATTAATATGTCATCCACTGGCCTAAATTCTATTTGCACCAAGCCACGATATACTTTTTCGCGGAATCGTTTCAAATCTCTTTCACGACCTTTTCAAGTTACCAAAGTTTGAAGGCTGACACTTTCTACCCCAACTGCAGTCCCAAAATTCCCAATTTGGTTGTTGAGATCAGGACTTTGAGCAGGCCATTGAAGCACTCTATATTTTGGACATGTAGAAATTCTTTTGCAACCTCAGTATGTGAACAGGTAGAATGTCTTTTTGGCAAATAATCTAGTATCTGATTTATTGCAACTAGCAAAAACGTGAGTTAATAACAGAATCAAGGGTTGAAGTGAAGGTTTCTCGAGTTGATTAATTATACACTTTGACTTTAAATCATTGAATACTTACCATAACAGATATAATAATGTAGTAGTAATGTTATGAGTTGACTTGGTTAAGATAACAAACTCAATAACAAATAAAGAGTTGAATGCTTTCGATTAGTAAAAAATTGACACGTGCATGAGGAATTGCGAGACACGACAAACTTTGCCTATATTACAGACAATCCTGGTTTTTGCCTCAATTAAGGTTAAGAATGACAATACAAACTATTTAGTCATGGCATTTCGTAGTATTCATACTGTTATCTAACTGTGGCAGCCAATCTATTAAATGAGTTGAATTGCTTATCCTGTGTATCGCCAACAAGTCATAATAACGAAATAACTATCTTTTTTCATCGCCTCTACGAAATTCGATACCAACAAAATGCAAGTTTCTCTTGATTGCTATTCGCATAATTATCGTAAACATAATCCGTTCACATCCAACGATGTTGATAACATCGCCCATATGATATGAATTTATGATATGAATTACAAAGTTAACGAGGTGATGAAGATGCGGAATACTATAATTAGATAACATAAGACAATTATGTTTAATATTTATCGCAAACTTGTTTATTCAACTTCACATCCATTTCCAGAATCTTTGCTTCAACTACACCGACGTCTGAAAAGCCCGAGTAAAAACAATATTTAGTATTAGAGGAAAGCAAGTACAGAAATAGAAGAAAAGCCAAAAAGTGGAAAGGTATTATTGTAAACTGGATGAACAGTAAATTTGTTGAGCTTTAAAAGGTTTCCGCGCGTCAATAAAATCGTTGGGTGTCGAGTCAATTACCACGGGAGAGTGAATGCCCTTGGGGTGGTTTAACTTCATAAAACGAGGCTATTCTGCTAAATCTACGAATAACAGTCGGTGACCTTAAATATAAACTGGATTTATATATGCTACGGGCTCTTGCGTTCCGTTCGGTCTTGTATACAGAGATTCCCGATTTACTAATTAAACTGCAGCATATCCTCGACTTCTGGATAAATCTAGGTACTATTGGAGAATGTTTATCCTAAATGTGTGTAAACGATTGATCAGCAATTGCGGTCTTCTCACTCGACACTGCAATAAATTATGAGTTTATTAACTATAGAAGAATAAGCAAGTACGAGCAGTTGACTGAGATCTTAACCGTAGCTGATGATAATAATAATGTTAGCTAACGAAACTAATACTGTTTATATACATTTCTACGGCGCAGTATCCATTCACAAGTTGTGCTACTGTGGAGGCGCAGGATATGAGAATATCATGATTCAGTCTGTCATTTTGCTAAACGATGTTATCAGAGACTGATGCCCTTGGATTGAGAAACAGTGGAGCAGATTGTTTGATGCTTGATCAATTACAATATAAGAATGCTTTGAAACATCTTAGTAAATCTTTGAAATATGAACCAAACAATACATTAACATTGAGACTATTAGCAGATGTCCACTATATGCTTAATCAACATGATAGTGCATTAGGAAATCTCAACAAATTATTGCAGATTGAACCAAATGACAAATTTGCATTTAGAATGATGGAGGAACTGTTATCAAATGGTATATTAGATATGAAAGATCTGTTTAATTATACTAATACAAGAGCAGCAGCAGTAGCGGCTTTGGCAAAAGTTTTAGAATCAAATTCTTCCCTTACTAGTTTGAATTTTCAGATTGGAGATACAGGAGCAACAGCTTTGGCAAAAGCTTTAGAATCAAATTCTTCCCTGACTTGTTTGAATCTTCAAGGAGCAACAGCTTTGGCAGAAGCTTTAAAATCAAATACTTCCCTGACTTCTTTGACTCTTAATTGGATTAAAGATACAGGAGCAACAGCTTTGACAGAAACTTTAAAATCAAACACTTCCCTGACTTCTTTGGCTCTTAATCATAATTTGATTGGAGATACAGGAGCAATAGCTTTGGCAAAGGCTCTAAAATCAAATTCTTCTCTGACATCTTTAAATTTTTATTATAATTTGATTGGAGATACAGGAGCAATAGCTTTGGCAAAGGCTTTAAAATCAAATACTTCACTGGCTTCTTTGGCTCTTAATTATAATCAGATTGGAAATACAGGAACAACAGCCTTAGCAAAAGCATTGGAATCAAATTCTTTTCTGACATCTTTAACTTTTTATCATAATCAGGTTGGAGATACAGGAGCAATAGCTTTGGCAAAAGCCTTAGGATCTTAAACAGAATAATATTGGAGATACAGGAGCAATAGCTTTGGCAAAAGGTTTAGAAATAAACACCTCTCTCACTTGTTTGGATCTTTATTATAATTTGATTGGAGATACAGGAGCAACAGCTTTGACAGAAGCTTTAAAATCAAATACTTCCCTGACTTCTTTGGCTTTTAATCATATTTTGATTAGAGATACAAGAGCAACTGCTTTGGCAAAAGCTTTACCCTCACTAGCTACAAATTTTCAGAACTTGCAAAAAGACAGAACTCACACTAACACAGCAACCTCCTACTCCCATTTTCTCAACACAGAATTAGAAACCTACTATTGTGAAGTTGAATCTGATACCTACTATATTGCAAGGGACTTTTATTCACAACAAGGTGTCCAGGTTAAATTTGTTACCTATCCCTACCCCCATAGTACCACCAAAATTTCACAGAACACAACTATATTCTGACCAACAAAAACTTTGCAATAATTGTGTTCACATACAAATTTTGCATTTCCCTATATGGACATAATTTACCAAACGCAACTCCCTAATTAGGACCAGCATCCTAATTTGGAATAGTCATCACTTTTACTGTTACAGCACATGTTGATTATTATTATACAAGTCCATATCAATTTACAATAAATTTATTTATTGCTTCAACTAATATTAATGATGATAATATAATGTATTTTGGTTGTGATCTTCATGTTCTAGAATTTGTTGTTTGTCTATTATATTGGTTTATGTCATCTACAATCCCAAATATGATATTAAACTTATTTTTAATATTGTTAATCCATCAGAAATTATTTAAATCATGCTGTTTGATAACTATATCATGCATTTCTCTCAGATACTGTTTAATTATCACAAAATTTCTTTGCCCTTTCTCTGCCTCTTGCTCCTTCTGATTATTATTATTATTATCTGCTGCTGAATGTCCCAAATATGTGCAGAAGTAGATTCTACTGTTACGACGAGTCGGTCTGATGAATCAGTCGATGAAGTCATGTGATAAAATCTTCCTCCGCAGTCAAAATACTACC
>CAJVPI010000753.1:0-22416 GCA_910592345.1 Paraglomus brasilianum
ATAAAGACAAATAACAAGTGGGCAGCAGAAGACGATGAGATATTGCTATCCCTCATTACGTCTGGTAATTGGTCTTATATAGCAGAAACGATAAACACCATGCGAGCAACCGTCTCTGGCTTCAAACGCACACCATATGAGTGCTATGATCGCTGGAAATCAATTGATGACATAAGCAAATACATAATTCTAGACAATGATGCATCAAGCTCTGACAGCGAAGAGATATCCTCAGTTCTCGGTACATCTGGTGCAGGTACATCAGCGGGCACATCCTCATCAAGTCTCACATCTGGCAACAAAATAAGAAGAGAACTGCAAAGGAAAGACTCGAAAAATAAAATACCGAAATTTGATCCAGCAAAGAGCCGACGTCAGGCTAACCTGGCAGAAGCTATTAAAAAATCAGCAAAGAAGAGAGAGGAAGCCATTAGGAGACCACGTAAGCAACAACATGGATCATGCTTTAGGCTAACGTTTTGTTCTTGAAGACTTACAAAATTATTGTTGTTTACAATGTAAGATATAGCACAATCTAAGAAAACTGCAGAGACCGCAGCTTCCTCAACGAGAACACCGACACCTTTGGAATTAAGTCGACTTAAATTGGACCAAGATCGTGTACAACAGCAAGTTATACAAGAGCAGAGGCAGGCTGCTGCTCTAGCTATGCAAGGGCGGGTAAATACATAATATTTGGGAAAACCAAATTTAATATAAACTCGTTCTAATACATATTTATTGTTTGAATTTAGCAATCGTCGACCATACCTCGCCCTTCATTGCAAGGAGTTTCTCATATACCTGGTCAACTTAGCCAATCGGTCACCCGCCCCGTAGCTGCTAACACAGTCACATCAGCTAATCAACTTCACGCTCTAATGTTGCAACGACATGCACAGCAGGTACTGAGCCAGCGGGCTCCTCAACAGCAGTATTCACAAATGACCCCGGCAATAACTCAGGTTACTCAAGCTCATCCTCAACAAATAATGGCAGTACAAAACCCCCAATTTTACCCATTTTACAATCGCGTTCAAGCCCGTGCTACTCAACTGTTACAAGGCGCTCAAGCGTCGGTCACGCAGCAACAGCAGCAGCAGCAGCAGCAACAACAACAACAACAGCAACAACAGCAACAGCAACAACAACAGCAACAGCAACAACAACAATAACAACAACAACAACAACAACAACTCAAAAATTCATCTCGTGTAGATAGATATTTAACCACACTGGGAAATTGCATCCCTATTTTTCTTTTACTATCACCCTAGATTCATGTGTTTCTAATATTCGGATTAAACAGAATAAACTAAATAATACTGCAATAATCATACTTGCATTTTATTATTATCATTATAGTTACTCAGTCAAGCCAAATTTCATTTTTACATAATTTACAATTGTTGGCACTTCAGCCATAGCTCCAACTCCAGTGTCCCCACAGGCCAATTTTTTGCTCACTGGGGGAATTACTTCCATATGTAATTCATCAACAAGAACTTTCAGATGTTTTTCTGTGAATGGATGCTCCCACATATTTGTATTCATTGCTGGGGATACAATCACTTGTTTTGATTGTGGCCATGCACGAAGAATGCAGGTCTAGCAAGTGTTCAAAGAGTTGGTTAAATAAAAATGAGTATTCCAACACAAGAAAGTTTGTCAACTTACTATTAAGTTGTCACATAAACCGTTCGCTATTTTGGATAGTGTATTTGCATCCAAAGGACAGATAATGAAGACATCTGCCCAATTCCTTAACTAAATCGAGGGGGGAAATTACAAAACGCTCTTATTTCATTATTATAACGCTTCCATTACTTATGTCTACCTCAATGTGCAACACAGGATCAGACATAACATTCCATAAATTCCATTCGTCTTCGTCAGTAAGCACTGCAACCCCGGTGTCTTTTTTCAATTGTTCTCTGTCAAAAAAATGCAAAGCATGCTTCGTACTGACAACTTTCACGACTGCATTCTTACACTGTCAAAAACTATCAAGACTTAATACTAGCACCATTAGCTTTGTAATATTGATAAATATGTTAATAAACGTTCATCATCTTTACTTTACTTAATTCGCTCACAATCAGTGGAATCTTGACACTTGCTACACTCCCGGTGGCTCCAATAAGAACTTTAACCATTGTTTATGATTACCACGGACACTATTCAGATGTTGATATTCACAGAAGTTATGTTGTAAGAATGACATCACAAGAGATTACGTATACACTACGCTACTGATATAGCACACAATGGTTGAACCAACACACGCTCCGCAGTTGAGATACTATTGGCTGTCTAAACGAAATTATATTCGATCGAATCAACTCCTGCGTTTGACAAGGAGTATCTTCTTCTCTTTGATCAATATACTCAACAATAGATTAAAAAGTCAACATGTCCAGAAACGAAAGAACTTTTATTATGGTCAAGGTATGGATGAATATCTTTTTACACGAGATAGAAGCATGGGACGTTATTGAGAGAGGATTGGGTGCAAAGATACTGTTTTTAAAATTTTGAGGGGAAGAAAATTTTCAGCAAAGTACCTTTGCGTGAAGCATTCTTACGCTTTATATATCCGTGCACAATTCACCAACATCTTTATCATCTTTATTCGTTGACAGCCCGACGGGGTTGCTCGTAGCCTGACCGGTGAAGTCATCAAGCGTTTCGAGAATAAGGGCTATAAGCTTGTTGCCATCAAAATGTTGCATGTAACTATCTAGACATCTCAATATGATGAGTAAACCGAAATGTATATGTACGTACGTACTAACTGTTTATGTTATAGGCACAAAGAAGTGTTTTAGAGAAACACTACGCTCACTTGGCAGATCTCCCCAACAAGAACATTTTCCCAGAAGTCGTTAGTCGTAAGTGTATGCCCACTATTTACCTTACCCGCAACTTATCGCTGTGTAATTCAACATACTCGTGCATTCTTAGATATGACCTCTGGCCCAGTCGTTGCTATGGTCTGGGAAGGGAGAGGTGTTATTGAAGGTGGTCGCCAAATTCTCGGTGCCACTCGCCCATGGCAAGCTGCTCCTGGAACTATCCGTGCTGATTATGCTACTGATGGTAAGATTCACAAGGAAACATATGTCAACGTACACGCGCAATCTTGAATCAATGCCAATTAATGTATTTTCTTCTCGTTTCTACTTTATAGTCGGTCGTAATATTTGTCACGGGTGAGTGGAAGCAATTAACTTTATATTAACATGATTCCCAGGTAACTTTAATATTAATGTCATTGTTTCCTCTAATAGATCCGATACCGTAGAGAATGCGAACGCGGAGATAGGACTATGGTTTAACAATGAAATTGTCGAATGGAACAGAGGCAAAGTCGAAGATGCCATCTATGAATAGGTTACATCAGTTCGATACTATTTGAAAGACAAATGTAATCAAGACCTCGTTGTAAGACAATGTGAGACGTTGACGTGATTTCTTCACATTCTATTCGTTGAAGAAATGCGAGACTCCTAAATAATAAAAGGGTACTCACCTGTTTATATGCTTAAATTGTTTCCAAGTCAGCAAGCCTACTAGACAAGTTGCTTACGTTAACAATAAAGTTTAAACTCGCGCTCCGTTGCAGCATTTAACCCGAATTCACAGCAGGTTTTCCTTTTTTAACAACATCAGTATTTGATATGCTCTATGTGTATCAGTAAACTCTGTCTCGCTTAACCCAACACTGGCATACGAGCCTCCTTGTTCAGATTGAGGTTCCCACTTCTCTATGACTGCCTTGGAAGGCGTTATTAAAGAAATAAACTCGTTAAGGAGAGATGCAGATGCATATGGGTGAACTGTTGCAAGGTACTCAGTCTACAATCGGCAAAGCAATAAATGGGATTGAAATAGATCACGGGTTTTGATGAAAGATTGTAAATATATAGTCGCCATATACGACCTAACAGAATGTCTTAAGTCAATACAACTGGAGCTCTTACCTCGATAAAGATTCCGTTGTAGTTTTCATTGTGTTTTAAGTTTGCTATTCGTACTATGAAGTCACCGATTTTGTAAACATGTCCCGACTTGTCAAGAAAAGAAATAACTTTCATTCAGCATAACTATCAAAATATTTCATTTAAATTTGATTCGAATGGCGCGTACATTTTCTTACAAACCTCATCAACTGTCTTTCTTATAGACCATATATTCCTCAGTTTTGCAAGTATGGCTTCCATATCGCCTTGAGCCTCGACGATCACATTATCCACTAGACAATAATGAGTCTCATTGAAGTTTGGTGACATCGTAATACTGTACATGTTTTTTCTTTGAGGCAGCTCTTCAAGATAGAGTTTACAACGCATTTGCCATTGGCCAACATATACTCCTGGAAGCTTTTGGGTTAAAAGGTGATGGAGTTCTCTCATTGATGGCGTGCCACTTCCATCCCTCCAGCGAAGAACGCTAAGAAAAGATAACACGGGGTAGAGGACATGTCGGAAGCATGTGTGAAAAGAACAATAGTAGTGACGAGAAAAATGATTGGAAGTGTGAAGTAAAAGTGATGGTTGACAAAGAATTTAAGCTTGGATCAGGGATTTTCATACATATATTAATTGAACTAGCAATAATATTATGAAAAGTATTCATTTTATACCTGGTAACTCCCATTGCATAAAACGTCGAAGGAAAATTCTCGAGTTACCGGCGATCAACGCGACATTTACCATTTCAGCAAGTGTTAATGTCCCTCCCGGTCACATGATCTTAAAAGCTTCAAATAAAGAGACTTTCTACATTTTTTTTTAGTCGAGCAGTGTCGGCGGAATCTCAATTTAATAACACAATTAGCTGCACAATACAGTGATTATGATGATAACATATTAGTATTAGAGCCTAATTAGTAAGCGAACAATTGACACCGTTCGTTCCTTTGCTAAATTTGTCATTATTATGGCAATCTAATCTGAATACACTACGAGAAGTTGACAATTATTAATAAATGACGGCAGCAAGAATCTCACCTGCTGTACGTGTATCTGAAGCAAGAATAAGATTGTGAAAAGTAATATGTCAAACTAACCTTCAAACATCAGACAGTATTGTATGAGATGGCTGACCAGGCACAGTAAACTTTAAGGGAATTGCTATGACTATTACGAAGTAATTATTAAACCTTACTAATTAAACCTTGTATTTCTGATTAACATTATTATTAACCTAAAGAATCCGGAACCATTACTTGTAGCAAACCCCTTTAGCCCCGATGACGTAACTATTTGGGGAGACAACTGTATTAAATACAGTACCATCAATGTTTTTGAAGGATTTTGTTTTTCTATATTTAGGACAAAGGAAACGGTAATATCTAAACAACTATGCGAGGGGGGTAGGTAAAGATTGTAAACCGTGGGCTAATCAATAATTAAGGAAAACTAGTGCTATTAGAAAAACAATAGTGCTTCTAAATGGAGCTATCGGCTTTTGCCAGTCATGATGTTAAATGTAATGATACTGACTAACTCTATTCGCATGGAAATCCTTCCACAAGACAAAACGCTAAATTATTATTACTATTACTTAGGTCTACGAATTGTTCTAGCTTTACCTATTATGAAATCTACTTCATTCTTTGACATTGTTGACTTTTTCCGTATTAGTATGTAGCTATTCAAACCCCACCCCTTAAATGTTTATATGGCGTTATGTTCGTTCCCCCATTTTATATACCGATTGCTCAAATTCGAGCCCCCAGAAAATAAGATAATTTTGTCATTATCCCCATAGATTATTCTGACCTCTGCAAAAAATATCTCGTTAACCGATTCTTCCTGAAATTAGACTCGTGTTACTGGTCGAAAAACTCTCGTCTTCTCGTTGGATTACAATTCACTATCATTTGATTGGCCAATGATTATTTTCCATACCATCGACATGTAGTCAAGAAGTCTCACGTTCCTAATACAGATTGACAAACACTTTGAATGTTGGGGGCCCCAATTTAGCCGACATGCCCAAACGAACAAATAATTCTGCTGGCCCGACAAGAAAGTCCGCTCGTCTTGAGCGAAGACGACACGAGAAACACCTCCATGCCTGTCCATGCTTGCAAAAGGGTATAGTCAGCCTTACTCCGAACGCGGAAAATAAATTTCCACCAAGCCGTTGCAGGTGTGTGTTTAGCGGAATTGCCGTGTGCTTGTGTGGAGTTGCCTTATGGTTACTTGGAGGTGTTGGCTAACAAACGTCTTCGATTTCCAAGGTCAGGACTGGATTTGCAGAAAGAAATTGCAGAAATTCGGGCATACCCTATCGTATTACTGGACAATAAACGTAAATACCTAGAACGCTTTAACATTCGCCGTGTGAACATTCGGCATAGGGAGCTATCCGTCTTGGCTCCCGAACAATCAAACACGATAGTAATTAAATCGAAAAACCCCCACGATTCGGCTGGCGGATCATCCAAGTCGTCTGCAGAGGAGATTTATTTTCCGCCTCCAATAACACCTGAATACGAATCGCCGCGAGGACCATGTGATATGGACATTGATAGCAGTCCCAGTGTGACTACGAGCGATGCGAGAAATGGAGAAGAGACGTGTGCTACGATTATGTCTTCCGACAGTGATACTGACAGTCTGGGTACAGTACACAAGAAAACTGCTTCGACAATCCATTATGCCGTCAAACAACAACAAGGATGGCAGACAGAAGGATTGAGAAGTAAACATACAAACAAGACTACTCATCCGGTGATCGAAGATGCATTTTTTATTCCTCGGCATCCTAATTCTGATGTACATATACCAACCAATACACGTTACACAATCTTCGCTCTTGCTGACGGCCATGGCGGTGCCCAGGCAGCCAAGTATTTCTGTCGTCACGTACCTCGCAAAATACGCGAAATAGTGAATTCCAAAGACAAGTGGGATTTCAGAGATTCTAATGATCAAAGGATATTCAGAGAGAAGATAAAAGCCGTTCACAAGGCTTTGGATCAGAGGTTTCTTAATCTACAGAAACGGAAGTTTGTTGACTGGCAGCGCAGGGGATGTCCTGAACCCATTCCAGAAGATCAAGGCTCAACGTTGAATCTCGTGATATTGTATAACGGCGTGGCTGTCATTTCTAATCTCGGTGATTCGAAGACTGTTCTATGCAAAACCACCGTTCAACAACGACGTAGTAAAATAAAGTTACGACTAAATTTGACTTTTCAAACCGTTGATCATTCTCCTGGTCATCCTGATAAGGCCTATCATATACATAATAATGGAGGAGTATTTCGTCGTGTTGAAGATGAGAAGATAATTAAACCAAAGATTCAACCACCACCAACGCCATCATCTTTTTCTTCCGGATGTATGCAGACATCTTATAGTAAATTCTATTCTAGTCTATTAAAGGCACGTGTATGTAGACCAGAAGGATTCAAAAATTGCTACGGACTAGTAAATAACGCTTCGGTTAATATTGGCGATGCCATGGGTGATTTATACTTTAAGCTCGATCCGCCATTGTTTCAATGTGAACCGGATGTCGATTTTGTAGAATTAGAGACGGGCGTCGAGTATGTGGGTATTCTTGCCCCCGATGGATTATGGGATCATATGACTGTGAGAATGCCAGAGTTTGTAAGGAAAACAGCAAAGTACTTGGAAGAGAGGAGGATGTGTGATGAATTTGAGTACTCGAGAAAAGCAATGAGAAATAAATGCACTGGTCATAATAAAAAGGGCAAAAATAATGATAACATGGTAGTTGATGATCAGGACACGGATGAGAGTAGTAACGACAGCATTTCAGTTTGTCAGAGGAATAAAACAAAGACAATTGCCAACGGTACTACGTCAGATACTCAGTCGACTACTGTAACATCATCAAGAATTCTGTCGACAACCAGTATCAAGGAACTTGCCAAGGTGCTATGTGATAGGGAAGGAGATGCATTAGGCATATTCGAAAGAGATCAAGGGCGCTATGATGATTGTACTATAGTTGCATTTACCGTCAAGTTTGAAGAAGATTGATACATAGGGTTCTGTATTACGACCAAAATCTCGCTTTGTAAATAAAGTGACAAATATATTTTTACTCTTATTCACGCCTGCATTTTGTAAATATATACAAATTCCACTCCCCTCCACGTAATATCACTGTATTTGTAACTATAATATTACATCATTAGTTTCTTTATCTCCCTCGCCATCAGCTAAGCACTCTTCCATCTCTAATATTCCTTCTTATCCTATCAGCCAATTCTCTGTTCTTCTTAGTTATAAAACAAGTAACCTTTCCCACTCTTCCTGCTCTTGCTGTCCTCCCAACACGGTGTAAATAATCAACCACCGTCGTTGGGAAATCCATCAATACAACATGATCCACAAAAGTAGTATCGACACCTCTAGAAGCAATATCCGTACACACCAACACTTTTGCCTCCTCGGGATTGTCTTTGAACATATTTAGCTTTGCTTCTCTATTCGCTACGTCCCCATAAAGTCCAATCACAGGTATTCTCTTCGATGTTAGAAACGCTTCCACCCCTCTTGCACTCGGACGAGTATTGCAGAAGATCATAGTACGATCTGTGTGATTTTGTTTAAGAACTTCGAGAATGGCATTATGTTTATTGAAATTATAAGACTTCATGTCTACGAATGTTTGCGTCAATGTAGGAAGGACTTTATGCAAGGAAGGCGTCGTTATCTTGGTCAACCAAGAGAACTCGGCGTTGAGCATTTCATTAACAGTCTTAGGAAGTGTTGCCGATACGATTATAACCTGATACGATCTATTCTGATTCGTCGCTGATTCCTTTATATTTTTTACTATCTCCCTAACCTCATCCTCAAATCCATGTCCAAACATAGTGTCCGCTTCATCAATAACCAAATACTTTGCGTCAGCAAACGATAGAACGTTCTCCTTGGAATATTGGAGGATGCCTGCAGGTGTAGCAACAATCAAGTCAACGGGCGTTTCTAGATTACGAAATACTGTCCATCGAGGCATATGAGATGTAATAGCTACAGTGCGATATTTAGCAATATGAGAGAGTTGCTTGGCTACTGAATGTATTTGATTCACTAATTCTCGAGATGGGAGAAGCACTATTGCACGTGGACATCTTGGGCGACGAATTGAAGATTCGGGTTCATGTTTGGATTTTATTTGTTGAGGTAAATTAACGTCTGCAAAGAATGATTCATCTGGGTAAGGAAAATCCATAACGGCGTTGGTTGTTGGAGATGAAGTAAGGGATCGAGTCTGAGGAGTGGTTGAAGTTGATTGGATGGATAAATTAGATAATTCAGCATCTGGGAAGGATGTATTCATTGTTGATTGACCGACTACAGTTTCATCAACCGTAGGCTTATTATCTGTAATTGCTCTAGCATCGGCTTCTTCTTGCTTTAGTTTGTTTATTATTGGTATTAAGTACGTCAGTGTCTTGCCGGAGCCAGTTTCAGCAGCACACATAATATGTTTTTTATGATGTTTTAATATCTCGGGTATTGCGAGAGCCTGAATTTCAGTTGGTCTAAGCTTTTTCACGTGAGCAAGTGCGCCAGATCGTATTGCCTCGTAGATTTCTTCTCGCAAACCCATAGTTTCAAAAGTGACACCTTCCGCTTTTTCCATTAATTTCTGTACAGTAGATGGTTTTACTTTAGCTAATACTTTCTTCTCCTCTGCTAATATATCCTTATCTGTCTCTTTCGCGCTAGCAGCATTCTTCAACTGATCACGCATTTTCTTGACCAACTTCTCGGGTTTGGGTCTTTTTGTCGAATTCACGTCGCTTTTTGTCGAATTCACGCCTCTTTTTGTCGAATTCACGCCGCTTTTTGTCGAATTCGCGCCTCTTTTTGTCGAATTCACATCATTCTTTGTCAAATTTACATCACTCTTTATCGGCAATAACTTAAATCGTGCTGGAATATGACCACGAGTCTTGTCTGATACTGGACTCGATTTCTTACGCGACGATCGTATCTTCGTTTTGGTTCTTAATATACCTGCGCGCGGTGGTGACAGTTTTGAGCGCAGCCTTAGTCCTCTCGTTTGGATACTGATATGAATTCCTGATATCTTGCAAAGATGTTTGTAGGTGATTGTCAAGGGAGATACATGATAGAAAGCAGGTGTTCTGATCGAGTAGTTCAATAGCATACTGGAAGTAACGGGCAAAATTTTGTAGGGTCACACAAAATTTATAAACAACGTGATTATTTGCCGACGAAGCATATCAACTAGCAAATGATTCAGTCTTCTCCGCGATCAAAGCTTCCGTAAGAAAGCTGTCATTAACAAACTCGACGATGTTTTTAGCGCCGCTCCTTCAATACCAAGCCATTTACAGTCAAAGCTCGTTATAATGGATAGTTCCAAGAAAGATGACGGAGTTCGAACCTTGATGTTGGCCGAATTTTTCAACACATTACAGCATAAAGAATTAAGCCCAGAGTTTTTTCTTACCGACAAAGATTTTGCACAAATAAAAGATGGCTCGATTCCAAAAATAATGGTGTTACACATACACGTGGTTTATTACGTCCATGGAATTTATATATCATCAATTTTTCAGTTAATATTAAAAGAAAGGAACAACCTCTCATAAAGAACGTTTTTTCATGGGACGGATGTGATTTATTAGTAAATTTCCCTGTATAAAAGAAGGAACAAGAACATAATTTTGTAGAACGCTTACAATTAAATTAGTCTAACTAGAAAAGATATAAAGAGCAGTTGGCAGATGAAGACTTTGATATAGAAAAACAGCAGTTACTTAGAAGAAGGCTATATGATTATGAAAAATTTCAAAAAAAACAGGTATTGCTGACCGATACTTTGTTAGTAATACTAGTATTTGATTGGTTCGAGATATATTATAAATATTTTGTTGAGGAAACTCTATCAGAGAACACCTCTAATCATGGAACATAATTTGGCTATCTCGGACGAACGCCCAGGCGATATGTTAGTTGAGGCTCAGTGGAAGGTTATAAAGAGAGATTACTTTTCCGACCAAGCTTAAAGACTTTATTACAGCACGTGTGCTCAGTTAATCTCACCAGACCGGGGAATTATTTTGCGCTTGACGAAGCGTTAGAAAGGTTTGGGGTGCTGTACGTGAAGCAAAACATTAAAGCAACTCTGGGAGGTATGAATAAGCTAAAAAGCAAAATACGTTCCATACAGTCAGAACGGGATAGAATGAACTTATTACTGTCGGAATATGTTGGTTACTCTATCTAGTACGTCTTGATTTAGTCGTATTTGTTAATATTATTCAAAAGGTCCTAAAACAGTGCGAGTAATTGGCGCAGCAATAAAAAGTAAAAATTATTATTGCTGCGTTGGAATGGTTATAGCGCATGACTTTACCGACCATGTGCATAAATAGAGGATCTGAGAGACTTTGTTGCTCTTAACTTGCGAGCTCTCGCAGAAAGGGAGGGGGTAGACGGGCAAGAAAATTGGTGAATTGAAAGAGATGGTGTGGATCATATACAATAAAACGGTCGACCTATTGCCAGCAGACACATTCGGGCACGCATTGAAGAGGTGCGGAATGTTGTCCGATTGGACCTTCCTACAACTAACGATGAGAGGTCAAGCATCATCAACAGGAACTCTTCTCCAACGACCAAAGTGTCGACTAACTCCTACGGAGAATACCACTTAAATATTCAGTGTTTCAGTTTCAGCTTCGGCCTCTGAACACTTTCCACCTGTCTCTCATCCACTGTAGTGGCTCTGGTTTCAGTTTCCAGAAGGTCCGCGGTTGTCGTAAATGAAAGCGTTCCTCCGTTCTCCTCTTGGTGGTCTTGGAAGGACGGGAGGTCCTCTAATTTAGCTTCTTACATTGTGTTTACACCAGGCATTAGGCCAAGTTTCTTTATTGATTCAGTTAGTAATGTAGTTAGCATATGCTTCCTCATGTACTAGCTGTCTAAAAACAGCTTTAGCAGTTTCTCTGTAGTTGTCAATAAAGATCCTATAAAATCGAAAGAGATGGTGGAAGTAGCATTGAAAAGAGGAGAAGAGAGGGAGAAGGAACTAATGTTACCATTGAAAAAGGAGAGAAAAGAGAAAATGATTTGTTATTCTGTGTTGTAACTTGTTTGTTGTTTTGTTTTTTGTTTTTTTCATAAATAAAATAAGTAATGGAATATTATTTTGGGGTTAGATATCGGTAGTATCACAAACATTAGCATAGGGCCATCTTCATTCTCAATAACAGTATAATTTGGATAAACATCTTTGATCATTGATTCGTACGTCTATTCCGTTTTTCTTGACGTTTCCAACATTTTTTTTAATGGAGAATTATTCTTGTTAAGCATCAATGTATAAACCATTAATGTTATACGATTATCGATTACTTTAATAATGTAAATAACAAAGTATTTTTACTAAAAATAATCTAATTACTTTCATTTTTTATACAACCAATTTCAATTTCTAACTCGTTATTTAATTTATTCTCTACATTAAAATATTTATCGAGAGGACATGTTAATTTATTAGTAAGTAGATCAAAAATCGATTAAAAAATAGTTCGCGATCAACCATACTTAAAGTTGATAATTATTCGTTGATTGAATAAAAGTATTTAACAATGCTATAGAACCCGGTAATGCATTCATTATTATTATACCCACCAAATTTCACCTCAAGTTGAAGGAAATTTTGCTCAATTTGAAATATTTACTTAACCTGGCCTCTCTCAATAGAATGTCTAATTCCGTCACGTCTAGCAATTAGTCACATTATTAGTCATACTCAATCGATGATTTAATTAGACGTCTGCAACCTTTTTAAAAGTTATTTTCTTACCTAGTGACAGTACTAAAGTTCAAAGATATGGATATAGATACAGATGATTAATTAACTATTCTCATAAGGTCATGTTTATAGTATTCCACACATTGAGCATCAATAACTGAATTAATTACGTGACATATTTATTTTGACATGACAATGTAATTTGAACAATAAGAAAAATCGAAAGTTTAAGCACAATGTTTATTGCCTTGGTACTTTATTATTATTACAATATCTCAAACTTGTCCAAATGACTTATTGGACAAATATGGTATAGTTTACTTTGACAACAATCTGACCGTTACAAGAAATTCTTCCTTTTCATTAAATTCATTTCAACAAGGATCAGGACCTTTTGTTAATAACGCATACAAGATGTCCCAGGTCCTGTATTCATTTATTTTTCTGTTTTGGAAGCTATCATCCACATATTAATATACACCATTGTATAATTGCAAGTTGAACCAAGGTCCATATATTATCACAGACGTGTACGTACTGTGATTACCTTATATGATTGACTCATACTATACAAGCCGAAATGACCGCCGCTGCTCCCCATTATTGTTCAAGCAAACATAGATTAATGCTAGTGGAAAATAATTATTGTCTATTGAAATTAAAATGTCCCTTTGATTATTACATATTTTACAATGGATTTCTTAATACCCATAATATTTAAGATATCCGTGCTATCTGACAAAACTCCAGAATTACTGTAAAAGATCACGAATTCGTAAAGTCACTCCCGAATGATCGCGCAACGACTTCAAACCATCGCTCAAAATTATTCTTTGATACGGTAATATTGCAATCATACATCTCCCCAAAATTCTCGTTCTCTATAGGGTCTATTGTCTTTTCCTCTAAAGAGTCCGTGACTACAACCGTTTCAACAGTCTGTTCGACTATGACCATCTCAATTGCGTTTGTTTTGCCCGTTCTTTCTGATTCATCTTTTTCACGATCCATCATTTCAGCAATAAAACCAAAGTCCTTGCGCACTTTATTCCGCCACTGCTGTAATTCCATCGGAGAACGGTAATAAAGTATATCTTGATAGCTATGAAACATGTTATACGGAATAAATTTAAAGCTTGCATCGGCTACGTCAAATTTTTGGTTGGAGCTCAGGAGAACCTTGAACAAAATTAATTCGGCATATTTGCCGACAACACCCGGGATAGGAACTTTGAATACCTCGGGACAGAGGACGGCATCATCGTATATCTGTTTATCCGTGATTAAATGCATTAACTGAAGCATAGCTTGAGCAAAATTGTATCGGAAATTATCGAATTCGCTGAAAGTTGACGAAGTAGTTTCTTCGGAATTTCGCCGCACACTTCCGACGTCGTTAATGCTCAGTACACTTCTGACGTCGGTATTGCTCGGCACACTTCTGATGTCGGCATTGCTCAGCACACTTCTAATGTCGTTACTACGTCTCGGCTGTTCTCCAAAGAACGTTTTACCTATCTGGGCGTAGGTATTCATCATCGTCGTACCGCCTTTGCGTCTAACATGTTCACGTTCGACCAAGGTCAATGATGTAATTCCTGAAAGACGAGCAATCGGAATCTGATGACGATTTTTTGCAGATACAAGAACTTTCATTCCAGAAATTTGTGGTTGACATATGAATATTCCGGTATATACTGCGTCTGGCTCCAAATTAGGCACTAAATTGTTATACACGCTCATTTCGTCAAAATAAGTCTGCATAATGTCTGGAGAAACATTCAGGCTTGAGGCCATGTTTGGTGAAATCAAGCTCGACTCGACAAATTGATGTCCTAATCTCAGGAATCTCTCCTCTTCCGTTCGGTCATTCAATTGCTTTACCAAAAACAACATCTGACCTTTTCCGAGGACTTCTTGCCACCCGGGAGTAGTCATGTGTTTTCTCCTGGACTTGTCATAAAGTGTGGTGGTTTGACCTGTGTTGAGAATGTTGTCGAAAAGATACCCGATCTCGTCGAAAGTGAGGTTGAGAGATTCTGCCAGATTACGCGCATTAGAGACAAACATCTCGCGAAATTCGAGTGAATAGGGAACTTTGCGGGAGGGAGTGTCGTCTGCTACTTGCAAGTGGCTATCGATGTAGGGAAGCCTATGAAATGAGAAGTTTGCAAATAAGGAGGGATGGCGCTTGCATTAGGGAAAATGACGGAAACACGGAAACACGGAAACATGTAAAGTTACCATTCTTCGATGCTTGACCAATCGTGGGTTAGGCGATAAAGCCATTGGAATACAGGATGGCTTACAGTGAATTCGTCTTGCAAGTTCTGTCAATCAATATCTTATTAGGTTGGTTGATCAGTTATCGTCACACGAATGTTAAAATAATTACCTTCTGACGATACTCGGTGGTGATCTTTTTCATTGGAATAGTGCCATTACTCGTAACGAGAATCTGCCCTTGACTATTGTAGATTGCTGATCCGAGAACAACATTTTGTGCATGTCTTTTTGTCTTTAATTCTGTGTTCCTAGCGTAGAACATAAACACAACCAATGTTCCACAAGCCAGTAGTGACCCGGCAACGTTCACTACATAATGAATGACATAAACACATTAGCACATTAGCTATTGGCCTAATGAAAAAAAACCTTATTCACTCACATCCGATAATTAGTTTTTCTGATGTCGCAGGGACTGTTTGAATTTCTCCAGGGACAACATAATAATGCGTGCCAGCGTAGGCAGTGAAATGCATGCCGGTAACGGCAGTCGCCATGACCATTGATGCACCAAGTCTCTAAAGTGAGAGAGAGAACCATCGTAAGTGTGCATACGAACTCTTTGGGACTAGCATCCAACAGATTGTGGCGGGATTTATACCTTGTACCATTGATTCTTCCACAATGCGCGTAAAGCAAAAAAGATATAAAGAGCAGCGTTGGCTGCCACTAAAGCTATGAGCACGGCCGATATGGTTAAGATGACGTCATAACGAGCCTTGTAGAATTTTATTGCAAATTGACCGCAATAATGCATGAACGCTGGTGTATGCGTGGAAACGAGCGCATAAGTTTTCTGCACAAAAAGTTGACAGTGGTGTAAGATTTTTAATGGGCTTACCGACTGTTAATCCCGCTGTCGTTCCACCACTTAAAAGACGCAATAGATCCACTTGTGGTTGTGCCCCGATAGAATAAAACGCCAGGAGAAGCACCAAAATTGGCACTATTAACGATAGCAGTGTATACCTATTTAATAGATAAAACAGTATTAAAAAAGAAAAGAAAAGAAAAGAAAAGAAAAGAAAAAAATATACTTTTATACCATATATCGTATCTTAGTTGCTCTTCGGGTCTTCCGTCGCCAAGTACCAAGGCCTTCTGTCCAACAAAATGCATTGTCCATATCCCAACAAACCCCATACTAAAAGCTGCACCAATGAGCCGAAGCCAGTTAATAATTCCTAGATGTGATGTTCTCCGTCCGAGCAACTCTAGCGTAGTTTGTGCTCCAAGCACGGATATGAAATAGGAGAGAATAACTATCTCTGGTTTGGTCCGTTGCCTCACTTCTTGTAGTTCCCCGTCCATGTTTATGTTTCATATGCTTGATTAATTTAAACTTTGATCTCCAGTATATATGCCCACGCCAGTATCGAGTACGACAAAAAGAAATGAAGCGTGTATTATTAAATATGATGAGCTATCGGTATATGAATAATGTGAATGGCAAATTGTAGATATCGGTGCTAATGGTGTTTCTTCAGAAGACAGCGATAAATTGTTGGGATATATATATTTATATATGTCCGTATGTGTATGTCGTGCGCAATCGGTGATAACACAACGTACGTGTTTTTGTTTTTGTTCGAATCTGTTGTACTTTAAACAAATACCATCATATGGAAGTTATTAGACAGTTTTGTTTTGTTAATTATTTCCAAGAGATATATATATATTAGAGTTGGTGCTGCAAAGTATAAACCATACAGCTGATATAACCGATCTTTTGTTAAAATTTGTGCTTTATTTATAGAAAATATTGACATATTGTTCTAAAGTATTCTAGTAATGCCTTTTGCAATTATTCGGTCTAATCTTCTCCCAAAACAGTTCCGAAACTTCGGAAGCTGAGCAATAATCATTAATAAATAAAAAATCAATAATCGTGTAACACAAAAAACTGTTTGTAGTGTTCGGTCGCCCAAATAGGCCTTAGCAATAATGCACGATTAGCCAAGGAATGTCTTTGTGTACTCATAGCGAAAAACAGCAATTTAAGAGTAATCAAAAGAGCAAGTTATGAACAAACATAGTAATATATAATTAATATATAATTACATACATAATTCTTTGACATATATATCATATACGCTAGTCTTCAACGTATAACAATGAATGCTATATATGCTAACCAGGGTTGGCTAACAGTACATATACATAACCACTTTCCATCGATAAATGCGTTATTACTAAAGGTACACATTTTCTTGGAATTAAACAAACACCACACTGTTGTGTATGATTACCCAAGAAAGTTCATGTGTGCCGTACAAAATTGCGATGCCTTAATATACATGTTACACTTACTATGAATAGACTTTGATCAAGTTGCATTGTCATGTTCTTGTTCTGAATCCTGTTCCATCACGGTTTCCATACACAGAGCGTAATAAAACGGCGCTTCCTATGGAGAGAATTGTTCTCTAGACATAGCATCATAAGTAGCGTCATCATATTAATGCAAGGTATTGTTTGTAATTTGAAGGCACAACAATTATGTAATGATATTAGCTGCAACCAACGATACACTTAGCAGTCAGAAGGACGATACTGTTTAACATTACTTGTTGGAAAAGAGCGTGTAGAACACAACACCAACAGTTAATTCGCCAAGTTCTGCTACTGTCGATCAATTAGTAAATGTATTAAATAATAATAATAAGGGACCCCTTCTTTGTGCATGTTAATTATGATTGGCTGGCTTTACTTTTAAGCTCTTAATCATTTTCGATAACATAATATTATTGTTACACAGTTCTTTTTGAAAGCTAGATGAAAATACCGGCATAAGCTTACATAATTATACGAGAGCGATAAACCATTTAACGTTAAACCCATGAGTCTATTATTAGTATCTTTCATTTACCATTGGTCACTGCATTTAAACTCTAGCCGATATGGTAGCTTTTGAGCACAAGACATTGTCAAACATAATCCATCGGGGATTCCTTATCTTCAAAATATGTTTGTTATTTGCATGCCTTAAGGTTACAAGAATACTTTGGAATCAGCCTTCGCTCCGGAACAACTTTCTACCTTTTAGCTATGCAGGGTTTTGCGTTGGGTTTTAAAAGCAATCTCATTTTCCCACCAGCCGAAATTTCTTTCCACGCCAAAGTCATAAAAAAAGCGTTCAAAACCGTCCTTTATTTACTCTAATAAGAATCTCAAAGTACTACTCCAGTATTATGAACCTAAAAAATAGAGTGAATGACAAAAACGTTCCTTCTGAATAAGCGTAAGTTCTTTCACGCTTTATCTTTCTTCTTTCGGACCTTCCACGGAAAAAAGGAATATTCGACGTTGCCGGGCAAAAAAAATACTCACGTGAGGTTTCACAAGCATATATTAAAGAATGCTGTATCTCTTGTGTCTTGTATGGGCGTACTCGGGGTCGGACAATAACGCCCAATGTACAAATATTCGTCTGGAGTTTCTTTTCTGCATGCTTTCCCATATTAAAAAAGCCCTTTTAGTGATGTAAACTGACGTATTTCTGACTTTAGTAGCTGTGAGTGACGAACAATTAAAGCGTGTTTAATTACGTTTGACGGTGACTTTATTGCTGTTCAATTATAACTACAAGTATTCAGACCCTCATTTTGTTGAGCTCAATTACGAGCAATTCAAGTAGCAGAGGAGGATTGATGTGGATTTCAAAAGAGTATGAAACAAGATATTCTAGCTTACGAAAATTATACGCTGCGATTGTATTAGTCTAAAAAAAACTGTATTGAAAGAAAGGGTTGTTGTCTAGATTATGTCGGTAGCTCTGGAAATTCAGTATCGTAGAACCCAATACGCAATGGTAGCAATCTAATTTGAGACCCTGGCAAAGAATTCGTGGTCACTATCACAAATGTAAGTGTGAAAATCAGAAATTCGAGGTTCCAAACCATAAGCTAACTATGGTTTGTGTCCAAAACGTGTAACAATTGCATTTTCGGTCGAAATAAATTTTTGCAGCTTCACTTGTACGAATCCATTCCTAGTAATTCAGTTGTGATTAACGGTGAAATTCACTTTAACAAAGACATTCGTTCCACAGTTTTGCTGAAAGTTTGCTTAAGTGAACTGTTATAAAGCGATCTTCGTTAAAGTGAATTCCCCGTGTCTCTAAACCATAAACTCCTGAAGATTCTTTCTTACGACATTTAATCTCTCGTTTGGCTGTTATTGTGTCTTTGCATTTGAATTCATGATCTAGTCAGCAGCAAATTTAGCAATTAATATTTTCTTTATCTGATATTTCTGAAAAATGGTTTCGGTATTGTTTATTTTAAAAGCGCAAGTAAACGAGCTTATTTTTTCCTAAAAAAGGTTCTGACTGTATCGAAACTCCAAGTTCTATAGTTAATTTTAAATACTATATTATTTCCAGATACACAAAGTGAGATACGTCAACGCTATTGGTAACGCCAAGGGGGAATTATTCCTCCAGGCAAAGAAAGCAAGCATATGTGGTTCATCCAAGTAGTAGTGATAAAATTTAGAAATTTAACCCTTTCTCATATATGTGACACGACATTTCTCGTGTAAAAACTTAACCAGAGTTATTTTGGGAGTCTTGAACGAAAGCCGTACGAACTAATTACAAACGCTGTCTAGAGAATGTCACAGCATTAAACCTTCCTCCCGTTTTTATGACATTAAGGTTTTGTTCAATCCTGCAATTCCAGCTCTTTCATCACATGTACGTACAACTGTATATACAAATACACTAAATTTGGGTTTTCTACGCAATTTCTTGATTAATCTAAAATTATATCGAATTCGAATTCGACAGTTTTCAAGCACGATAGAGCTAAGTTTAATATTTACGTAATAATGTAAATTGCTAAATATAAATAAAATTATTAACCACATTGTTCACGTGTATTATTATACACTTGTTGTTATCTATTTAAATTCAAACTCATGCTAAATGTTACGCAGAGCTTTCCAGTTATTCCGGCAGCGTGTTTGACTGTATTGAGCGCTGCTTTGTCCAGTATATTAATGTTACAGTCCGAGACAAGGATATTACTTGCTCATCTGAATAACGACAATGAGTAGCAGCAGAATGAAAAAAGGAAAAAGTCAAAACTGAGTAGTTACTCACAGTTATATAGTGCTTGATTTACTCTAGGTATCCATTGCATCGACCGGGATTCAGGAGAGCTCTTGATTGCTCAAGCAGATAATCTTCTCAAGTTTCTTAGTATTTTGAAGTTCTTCTTTGTTCTTAGATGTCAAGATTACGTAAATTGTACAATGCCATATCTTATTGACTATAAAATTGGTCTCTTTTTGCAGCCTAGTAAGAAACGTCATAATAAACTTATTTTACTGACAAAAACAAGTAACTGGGTCACGCGATTAACATTGGTTATATGGCACCGTTCTTTTTGCATTCGCATTGTCGGATGTTTTCAGAATAACTTTCAAAAATGCTAAATTCAGCAAGAAGTTAGCTATTTATAATTTAAGTTGTATGGCCAACTATTGCGCTGTATATTCAATAATACCAATCATCAGAAGATACATTGAAACAATTACTCGATAAGATATCCCATGGCACTGCACATGTCAAGCGTGAACATTTTGATGAAAGAGTATTTGTTTGACCATGGGCAAGGCTTAGCATTAGCCCAGACAAAGAGACACAACATGAGCTTGCGCTTTAAGGATTTTGTTATAAACTACAGTGCTAAGTGAAAGTTTAGTTTGACTTATAATGTGACTGTTAAGAAAGAGAAAAATTACTAACAATCTATGTGACAATTTCAAATTTTCTATTCGTCATTCGCACCCTCTCTAAGTGCGCGCCCGATGGTGGTATGTAATCAACTCTATGGGCTGGAGCGTACAGTATTACACGGTTAATACAGATAGTAATCAATATATAGGATGTGTGGGTTATTCACGATTCTCGGTAGTATACGGCAATTACATTCCGACGAGTATCAAATTTACGGTCGTGTGTTATGGAGACGAATATCAATTGATATATATTCCTCCCCAAACATTCACATCAGCGTTGCCACTCGCAAAATATACGCAACAGATGTAACAGTAATACAGGCAGTATCAAAAAGTCGTTATTTCATAAGCTACAATCATTGAGTTCATCGATTAATATAGAAAGAGGAGGCAGTAGTCAAAAATAGGCGAAAGTGGCAGTATAAGAAGCGCGACTTTCCGATAGAATTCATCACGTTCCTTAATGTCCCTTAAATGTTCATGTTATTTAACCTCAATTAATATTCCTTTCTAATAAATAAATAATTCTTTATACTCTGAAACACATTATTAATGATTCGTTCTCTGGTAAATTATTCGATATGGTTGTGAACCACTAATCCCTACATCGATTAGGAACAGTCGCTTCTTGTCCTGTGAATATTCTCCGTGGCATTACGATTGTTATTCGCTTAAGATAAAACATACATTTGAATATATATACAAGTATACCCCATAGGCTTCCGATTTAATCCCATCAGCAGGGAATAGTCGATTAACTCGAGGGCGAATAACCGTCTAGGATTAGTGTCTATCGATCGATACCAGGTCGTGAGTAATAAAGCCTAGTTTAAAGGTTACTAACTGTCATTATAATTAACTAAAGTAGGACACAGCTCTGTTCGAAAGACAGTTTGAATCCCAATCGATTGTTGACTCGACAGTGTAGTTCGAATAATAAATCACCAATTGGATTCTAATAATAACATTTCATGTAATCAGATTGGTTAGAACCGAGAACAAATGAATCGACGAGAGTGATACTCAAAAAGATAGTTGACGAACAAGACAATCAGTTATTTGATTTTCATCAGGTAAATTATTTCACGTGTAAAATGCAAATTACAGTGAACTCTCCCTAAGTGCACGTTGTCGGGACCATAGTGAAAAAAATCCAAAAGTGTGCATCTAGAAAGAGTGTGCATTTACAGAGAGCAAAATATATAATGTTCTTATAAGCTGGAACTAAACCATACCATGCATTTATGGAGAGTTTATATAGTGTGTGCATTTAGGGAAAGAAGAGTTCACTGTATATTATTAACGTGTGTATCACACGTTTTAAATTGACCATTGTTTGTAACGACTGTATTTGTTTACTCAAACAGCTAACTAAGGAATACCCCGAGATATTAACACCTGGGAATATTTGGATAATTGAGATCACTCGGGAGCCATCTACTCGGGAATATTATTTAGTTTTCTACCATGAAATACGTCAGATATTGGACAAGTTCATACAAAATAATTGGCGATTAACATATATACAGTATAGCGACTTTTATGAAATTAGACATATCGGATCTGGTGGTTACGGAACAGTTTATACTGCCAAGT
>CAJVPI010000754.1:0-22402 GCA_910592345.1 Paraglomus brasilianum
TTAAACTTATAGAAAAAACCCTTTATATAGTCACAACCTCTTTATAAGCACACTTCCAGCAAAAGTTGCATTGTTCCTGACAGCGTGACTATAGAGGGGTACGACTGTAGTCAACACGAAGCAGGATAAATGGTTAAAGTTTTTGCATTCAATAGCAGGTTTTTTGCGCTTTCGAATGAATATAAATTTATTATGTGGATTAACTATAACCTCGATGTTAGTTTTTCGGTAACACAAAAGTTGATTATGTAAAATTCAGCGTTAATTTCACGGAATTGCATTGCTCGTTATGTCAATATTTGTCAATTTAAGGTGGTCGGTGACTTCTGAGAAGTGATTTGTATAAGCAGCGTAGATTTGTTTCCTGGTAAGTTGTCGGTATAGTTGTGAACCGCTAATCCTATGTTGTTAGGAATATTTGCTTCTTGTCCCGTGGATATTCTCGTGGTATTACGATTGTTATTCGCTTATGGTGAGACGTACTTTTGAATATATACAAGTATAACCGAACCAATACTATATGCTTCCGAATTAATCCCATCAGAAGGGAATAGATTAACTCGAGGGCGAACAACCGTCTACGATTAGTGTTTATGCATCGACACTAGGTCGTGAGTAGTAAAAGCCTAGATAAAAAGGTCACTAACTGACGTCGTGTTTAATTAAAGTAGGAGAAGCCACAGCTCCGTTCAAAAGATAGTCAATTTCCAAGAGTAAACGATCGATTGCTCTCCCGCAATTGTTAACGAAAAGACAAGAGCTCCATTATTACTATGTCAAAATATCATAAACCTCATTGGTCAATTTACAGCCACACTAGCCACTTTGAGTTTATGTGGCAAAATTTTCACTTTGTCAGGTTTTGTTGCCCAGGACTTTTATACCAACCCGCATCATCTCAATAAGGAATCAATGAACACTTTCCAATCTCTCATTATCGGCTAAATATGGAGTTAAGTTGAAAAGACGCGATCAAGCTCTCTTGAATCGCTCACATTCAAGTATACCACTTGCAATTCAGATTTAAAGAGGTTTGAGATGGAATCATGTTCGACTACAATAACGCGTTGACTGACATCAATTATCATGACTGATTTACCAAATCTACAGTGACTTTTATTGATCCAGGTATACTAAAAGATATTTTGAAGCTGATCTTGCGAGGTCACTAACTAATACAGTGCTAAAATTACAGTCGAACTTCGGAAAACCGATGTGGTTGTCCTCTCGGTTTAGGAGGTTGTTGTTATGATTGGCCAATTACGATACACGTATCGGTATTAGTATTGGCGATTTGTACTACCTTATAAAATCGGCCAAAAAAATATCGGTTTATCGAGTTTATACCTCATATGTATTATCAGTTTTACGAAGAATTATCATTATAAATTGCACGGGAATTGAAAAAAAGGATCGGTTTAGGGTTATCGGTTTTTCGAGGTTTGACTGTATCTGATAATGTTATTAACAGATAATTGATTATTGGTGTGAGCATAAAGCCTGTTGTGCAAACATACCAACTTTGCATTCTTTAAGAATAAGTGCACAGTTTGTACAAGACCAACCTTTTCTTTGTAGTCTTTTTAATGAGTCGGCCAAACATCAGCTCTTACATTTGCACTATTATATGGCCTTCAACACATCAGGACTGCAAATGAACAGAATGCTCAATTCCGTTTATTGGTCTATTATGATATATCCTATCAACCAAGAACAATGTACTGTACAAATGATTGCATTGAATTGTCATTGATGCTAAAGGCCAAGCAAATATTAAAATAGATATTTTGAATACATTCACTGGTGACATAAACGAAATAAAATAATAGTAATAGGGCTGAGTCCCTTTCCAGATCTCTGATTGGTTGTTAAATAAGATATCCACAGTAGCAATAGCGACAACTTAATAGGTCAATAACAATGACAATTATTACAGTGGCTTATATACACACTTATTTGGTAAGCATTCCGTGATACAAAAGGAAATACGCATCACCTCAAATAAACGTCTGCACAACATTGTATTAAGCGTAAATTATTTTGTGCAGCTAATTGTCATGTTACATTGTTGCCCCCCCATTAGAGTCTGATTGTTGCGTTTTTCACAACCAATCAATGAAAATGACTGTAATTAATCGAAAAGAGTTAAACCGATTAAAAGGTAATGATCGACAACTATATCGACAGTACACTTCACCGACAGTCATTTCACGTGACACATTGTTTATCGCACTTATCATTGGTTTTCGATGAAATTTATGTCGGTGAAACGTACTGTCGGTGAAATGATTGTCGATGAAATGAACCGGACCCGAAAAAACGATTCTTGTTGGCCGCAGTAAAAGTACAACACATATTATGCGCACGACGCGTGTTATTATTATTAATACAATCGCTGGACTTCTAGAGATTTTAGTTTCAATAATATCATGAGCTTTTTGTGCAAGCGAAGCTTTATATTGTCCACGAAAATTCTATAAAGAATTAAGACGTTTCATGCATGTAATTTGTTATGATGTGCATGCCGCTCACATGCTAGCGACTGCAGACACTTGAATGCCATCAAGCTAGCTACACTACTAATTATCTATTTATTACAAGCCTAAGGATTTTTGCTGTCTATTCCTCAACATTCATCGTACATATTAATGCTCGCAGGAGCACAAACTAATCATAAACAAATAAGAATACGCCTACTCAAATCTCAACACTGTAATGATAATTGATACTAATACATTTCGATATACTTTTCTTTCATGACTTGTACGTGTCTACATTATGCCATCAATTTACCAAACTATTTTGGCAACATTCTCTGCAGACACGTCCTGATATAGAAAATAATTCGTATGTGTCCGTGATACGTAAGATGACTGTCGCGCTGCAAGAGGTTGAACAGTACTCGACATGATAGCCTCTATTACCGCGTCGACTTCTTCTTCTGAATTCACAACTTCCTCCACCTCTTCCGCCTCCGGTTTACCATCTTTTTTATTATCCGTTTTCGAATTAGCTTGGTTACCGTCTTGTATTAGTGGTAGAGAATGTAAAATGTATGGACGGGTAATGGATTAAATAATGCGTATAGACGATAATGACAGGTGATATAGGAATTTAAAATAATGTATTTACTTAACGGACGTCCAATAGACTTCTTTTGATATGCCTGAAGCAAGTCGTCAAACATCCTTGAGCGACCTGCAACGGCACGCTTCAATGACATTGAATGGCTCTTACAAGTAAGAGATCTCGTGCAAGGAGTGTTATTTGGTTGCATCAATACGCCGCATTGTCTGTCCAAGTCAATTGGGCCTGGAAACGAAGCAAAAAAATTTTAGTCAATATAAACCAATTACTCAGAAAAGAATAAGAATATGATTAACTCATACTATCGAGTCAAATTAGTCATGTGCTCATTACCTTTGTTTCTGTTATTGCCCTTTTTCTTCTCTGTCGGGTTCTTCTTCACCTTTTGTTTCTTTTCATTAGATGATTTCCCTGCAGACGGTGACGAGGGTTGTCTCTTTGCTGGTATCGATGATGTCGATGCGGGCGTGGATACTAGTTGTTTTGGAAATGCTGAAGAAGTGGTTGTTTCTGCAATCGTACGTGTAGATAGTCAGTAAACAGAAATATCATCAATAATATAGATGTTCTGAGTTACCTTCAGATCCAGCAGGTTCGTTTTTGACGCGTGAATCAGTCGATATATTCGCGTGATTCTTATCAACAGCAGCCGTGTCGCTGGCTTCAATTTTAATAGGAGGCTCTTTGGAACGTTCTTTTATTTTTTCGCAATTTTCTTTTTACGTGAAAGAGATTTCTTTATTAGTATACGAGTGAATACTACATGGTGATGATATCGTACGTGCTTCTATGTCTTTGCAGCAAACAGCTAGTTTTTTAACAAGTATCACAACTCTTATTATAATCAATAAAAGCGTACCCAAATGCTCAGTATAACCACGCGGTAATATTTTCTTGGAACAGTCATTACAATTAACCACAGCGGATTCATCGATCAAAGGCTTAAACCCATATATTTTCATCTGTATTCAATTGTTAAGGAAGCAAATCTACCGGGGCATTATTCAGCATAATTTCATTATAGTACTCTATTAGTTTTTTGATGTATTATCCATTACTTCTTTCATTGTCTTCTTCCCTATTCGCTTCGTCTAATTTACTACTATTGCATTAACAAGGATATCGTTGTAGTCCAATCTGGATGTAGTAGGCATAGCCTCATCGTCCTCGTCCTCGTCGTCGTTTTCGACTATATTTAAATAAATAAGGAACACAGTTCAAAATCATCCTTCGTCAGCTTCTCTTGTTTCTTTCAATATACTGTTTCTATTTGGTGTCATCAAGTGTGTGCGATTCTCATATATCATACGTTCTTCATCCGGGTTAGATATCTTCATATCCTTCCACGAGGAGTAATTGCTTATTGATTCTTCGGGAGATAACAACGTAGTATTGCTGACCTCTCTCCAATCGTCCTTGTCTTTAAAAATATTTAAAGTAGCCGCGGATACCAAAGATAACCAATTTTGATCCCCTTGCAGGTTATGAAAGGGAGATCGTTTCACTTTGTTGGCTATGCGAAAAGACAAAACCAAAAGTTGTCCGTGAACTTGGAAGACTCCCTCCATATGGCAGGTATTGGTTTGGCTCGGGTAGTGTGGAGGGAAAATACACTTGATGCACCTGGCCTAATAAAAGGAGGTGAAGAGGGAGGTAGAGAAGATGCATACCTTTATTTGTGCTCTCTAATAGGTTAGATGGTAGAGTTGCGTAGGCAGAGTTTTCGTCTGATGCATCGTCCAATCCAGCTGAATTGAGTCAGAAATGTAAATAGGCAGATAGTAAAGTGATGGGGGTTGATATTATTCGTATTAAATACTGTTTGAAGATATGAATGCTCTCGACGTGGCATTACAAATTATAACAATAAATAATACATACCAAGCTGGTTACCAGTCTCATCACTGGTCATTACTAAGGCAAGCTGGCGCACTTTGTGAGGAAAGGACTATTTTTATAGGGGGTATTGCTGTAACAAATCGAGTGAACATGATGTCACAAATTAAACAATTTCAGGGGCTAACGCCACATCAATAATGCTCACCAATTACGCGACCAAAATTTTTAATATTCGTGTTGTCATTAACAAATCCGTAATTTGCTCGAACATTGCGTTTTCTCAAAAGACGCGGCAGTCGTACGAACTTAACACATTTGAAAGATAAAGAATACTGTTATATCTGAGAGGAGACATGCTAAACTTCTTGAAAGCTTTAATGTTGGTCCAGTGTAGGTTGTTTACGTGCCTTTGCAATAGCGCAGAGAGAGGACAATTTGGTTGAGTCTCATTAATGTTACAATTGTCTACAAAGTGAAGCGTTTAAATTTACAATAACACATATTCCAGACGCAAAAAACAGATTATTTCCAATTTTCTACATTTGTCAAAAACCGGGAATTTCTCTCGAAAATCGCCTTTTGCATAAACTAAAACATCCAACGTAGATTTAAATATAATGATTTGTTGGGGGCAAAAATACTGCGACAACGCGGATTTAAGTATTGTAGAAAGACTGGATCAACCACGGCAAAGTAAGAAGGCCAAGCATCTAAATTTTGGTTATTTCACAGACGAGGGTACGTTTCAACTAAGCATGTCAAAAAAAAAAAAAGGCAGTGTGTACTAGAATAACAAAATATGTTGAAATGTCAAGTATCTGCTGAAAGTTTTGTTTTTTGCGCTACGGGGCGAAGGAGGAAAAACAGCAATGCATTTTCCTGGCTGCCAATATTTTCAGGAAAAAATGTGTGGCAACTAATAAAGATTGTATACAAAAATTATCAACTCAGTAAAAACTTGTTGCAAATAATAAAACTGTCTTTCTCCTGACTTTGCGGCACAGTTGGTAAATAACATAAACCGTTGTGGCCACACGTATAGATACAAGCGGCGGCGATACAATGTATAGTAACATTTTATTAGATATGTTCTTTAAATAAAAAATTTTATGTGGCGTAAACATTGCAGTCGGCCATGCTCACCGCTGTATGTAGTTTTTTGATAAGACAAAAAGCAGTTACAGCATCCATGAATGTAACCAATATTCACCAATAGCAGATACAAATCTAGTGTTTATTGATGTAAATATGAATCGCATGAATAGCAGCACGCTTGCAAACACTATTCTCAACACAAGGACTATTCGCGCTTTTTGATGCGTTGCCAACTGTAGATACTAAATTATTTTCATTGTCTGATTTAATATTAAATGATGACATATTAATATATTCATTCCTCCTTACACTTTTGCATCTGCACGCGCTAACCATAATAGTATTAACATCTCGTCGATTAGTTAATACGATGCGCGACTTTCGTTAGATTGGCATACTTCTAATTCTTTTTATTGTTATCAATAAACAAGTATTTTCTTATACTCAGAAGCGCGTTATTCATAGCTTGTTCCCTGGTGAATTATTTGATATCGTTGTAAAGTGCTAGTCTCTATATCGATTAGGAATATTTGCTTCTTGCCCAGTGGATATTCTCGTGGTATTACGATTGTTATTTACTTAAGAAGAGATGCGCGTTTGAGATGGATACAAGCATCCCCAACCTATAGGCTTCCGGGCGGATAACCATCTAGGATTAGTGTCTACCGATTGACATAATAATAAGGTTGTGAGTAGTAAACCTAGTTTACATTTAACTAAAGTAGTAAAAGCTACAGCTCCGTTTGAAAATAGTTAAATCTCGAGATCAGCAATCGATTGCTCTCCCGCGATTGTTGACTCGACACACACATTCAGATGTAGCACATTTCTCGTCTGCAAAATAAAAGTCGTTGATAATCCCAGCACGATAAAAGTAGCGAGAATTACTTTTCGTTTACTTCACAACAATTACGGGTTTAATTGTAGACAGCATGCTGTCTATGATGTTACAACACGTTTCCTAATAGTAATGGTTTAACTTATTACTATTGTCTGCAGTTACGTCTTCTCATCTTCTTGGTACAAGGTCAACCATGTTAAACCAAGTCCAGTTAGGACGAAACACCCTTTAAACCAATCCCGTTTTGAATTGCGCAGTTTAGTCTATTAAAAATACCTCGTTAACCCGAATCAATAGTATTGTCTGTTTTGTAAGCTCAATAAGCCGAACAAATAACGCATTTTCGACCAATTATATTTGTTCCACATGCTTTAATATTTATAAAAATATACGTCTCTATACAATGATGGATCCTATCAGCCAGGGGGCAGAGTAGCCAATATTTTCTACACACTGACACCAACAAATGTCAAGCGATTGTGAAAAGCCCTAAAAAACAAAAAAACTCACAAGAGCAAAAAATTGACCCTTTTAAAGCAAAAGGAGATGGTCATCGCCATTAGTGAGGGTTTTATATACGGTTAAATCAATGCAAGGGGGAAAATATGTCGACTTTAAGGTCCCAAACCGAAATTACAGGTTATTCATCAGTTAGTCTGAATAGACTTTTATCAAGAAAAATATCATGTCAAACCCAGAGTATTTACTTCTCTTTAATCCAAATGTATGGTTTCCCTGATTATGATTATGTCCTTCGGTTTATAGAAATCCGAAAACATGAAGAGAAATTGCTGCACAAGCGCCTTCGGATTAACAAAGTTGACTGAGTTTTCGATCGAGTTAATATCTGAGCTAGTAGCCATTTACAGTGACACGAAAATATTGATAATAGAAAAAAACGGCTATTTCCAGCCAACGACTGTAATTATTATCATTAATATCTCGTTTGATAGCTTGCAATAAAATATTTATTACAAAAATTTAATATGAAATCTGTTCTTTATTATAGGCGTACTACGTACGTCATCTCTCATTGAACCAAATAAAATTCATTATGTAGTTTTTGAAATCATATTCCACTTGAACTCAGCCAATTCATCACTTCTTTGGCAAGTGTTTTTCTACATTTTTTTTGACAATACTCTGAGGTTAATATCGCATCGCCGATGGCATATGCTGTAATAATTGATGGTTGGCCAGCATACTTCTTGTGCTTTATAGTCCTAGTTTTCAAAGGTTGTAATGGATAGTTGGCATGGGGATTTGGCAGAATGCACACCTTGGTTCCAATAGTGTAATATAGTTTGGCGTTTGTTTCAAGGTCGTTTTGGTAATAAGCTTTGTATAATAATCTATGTTTAGAAAGCTATCGATGGTGCGTTGGTTTCAACGATTTGGCTGTTAAATTCTTATTTGACGTCTCAGTCTCTTGTCATAGCAATACGAATAATCGATTCTATAGTCACTCTGTTTGTAATGATTCAAGTATATATTCAAAGCCATTTTATTTGACATACTAATACTGTTTATTTATTGTTATTTATTTTTGAGCGTTACCTTGTTTACCTCCCATCCTAAACTTTCGACTATGTGTATCATAATTTGATTATTTTTACACTGAATCTAATTAAATTAACTAATTATAATTAATGTTAACGAGACTAGCCAAGAGACTAGCCATTCAAGAAAGGAATTTTCAAAACTAAAGAAGCAACTTTTTAATATTAAAACGACCGTTGAAAGTTCTTTTAACAATATAGTCACCAAAATTCTCGAATTATACAAGGGTGAAGGGTATTCGTCTCTCAACTTTCAGATCCCTGGCATTACCATTAACTTTCGCTATCAGTGCATTTCAATTGTCAATGTATTCAAAAGAAATAGGTAAAGATGTTTTGGGAATAGAGTAACCCATGCAGTTGCTTTGACGCATTTTTAACCCCTGAAATATTTGCTTGTGATAGGGTAATATGATATTAATATCACATTTTTTGCAAATTAAATATCAACTAAAATGTCTCGACTTTTAAGTATAATTCAACGACAACGTCTGCCTCATCGTGCACGCCATGTTTACGGTAAGTTTCTGTCGCTATTCTCTGTTAGAGGTAACTCGTAAGATAATAATCTGTACAAATAATCTTAGCAATCGCTTCGATCTGATTCTCAACAGCGCGTGCATTCCATGCTAGCGTACCAAGAAGGCAAGAAGTTGAAGTATTCGTTGACGGGCAACCGGTTATGATCGAACAAGGTAGTGCAGTTATTCAGGCCTGCGAAAAAGTTGGAGTGCCCATACCCCGGTTTTGCTATCATGAGGTTGCTTTTACGCACTTTGTTTTGTAATTGCTCGTTCACTCAGGTAAAATACGATCTGACTGATTCGGTATCTTACCTCAACATAGCGTCTGTCAGTAGCCGGTAATTGTCGAATGTGTTTAGTGGAATTGGAAAGATCACCCAAGCCAGTAGCATCGTGTTCTATGCCGGTAATGCCAGGAATGAAAATCAAAACTGATACGCCTCTGGTGCATAAAGCGCGCGAAGGAGTCATGGAGTTTTTGTTAGCAAATCATCCGCTAGACTGCCCAATATGCGATCAAGGAGGTGAATGCGATTTACAGGATCAGTCTGTAAGATACGGTACCGATCGAGGTCGATTTCACGAAATTGTTGGCAAGCGTGCCGTTGCGGACAAGAATTTTGGTCCTTTGATCAAGACCACTATGACGAGATGCATCCATTGTACTAGATGCGTACGGTTTGCAAACGAAGTTGCTGGTGCGCCCGAGTTGGGTTCAACAGGAAGAGGAAACAATATGGAGATTGGTACTTACATCGAGAGCGTTTTAGATTCAGAGATGTCCGCCAATGTTATCGACTTGTGCCCTGTTGGGGCTTTGACAGCGAAACCATATGCATTCTCTTATCGTCCGTGGGAACTCAAAAGGACAGAGTCAATTGATGTCATGGATGCTATAGGCAGTAATATTCGTGTTGATTCGAGAGGAATTGAAGTTATGCGTATTCTGCCTAGGATCAATGATGAAGTAAATGAGGAATGGATCTCTGATAAAACGAGATTTGCTTTTGACGGATTGAAAAGACAACGTCTCACTACACCTTTGATTCGTGAAGGAAACAAGTTCGTCCCAGCCACATGGGACGATGCATTTAATGTAGTGGCAGATCATCTTGCGCAGATCACTGGTTCAGAAGCTAAAGCCGTAGCTGGAGAGTTGGCTGATGCGGAAAGTCTTGTGGCACTAAAAGATTTATTTAATCGTTTTGGCTCTGACAACTTTGCCTTCGACACTCCTCAGGGTTTTAAACTGCCTGCTCATGGAGCAGATTTTCGTTCTAATTATTTATTGAATAGTACGATTACTGGTGTTGAGAATGCAGATGTGCTAATATTGATTGGAACCAACCCTAAACATGAAGCACCGATACTCAACACTAGAATTCGTAAAAGTTACTTATACAATGGCTTAGATATAGGTCTCATAGGATATCCGGCCGATACTACTTATGAATACGATCACATTGGAACAAATACTTCTGCATTAGAAGATCTACTAAGTGGAACACATCCATTCGGTCAGAAACTTGCACAAGCGAAGCGGCCTTTGGTCATCGTCGGAAGCGGCGTTGCAGACAACCCCGATTCTGAGTACGTATTCTCATCAGTGGCCCAGTTAATTGGCAAGTATAAAGATAAATTCTTCCAAGCGAACTGGAACGGATATAATGTATTACAGAGGGTAAGTATTATTTTATTATACGTTTATTCATCTTCCAAGTCAAAGGTCGCTAAGTAACCACTTTAACCGATCAGGGTGCAAGCCGTGCTGCTGCCCTTGATATTGGCTTCATTCCCACATACGATTCATCGACCATTGAGCCCAAGTTCCTATATTTATTGAATGCTGACGAGGTTTCAGCGAGGGATATCCCTAAAGACGCATTTGTAGTATATCAGGGCCATCATGGTGACCATGGTGCTCATTATGCGGATGTAATATTACCTGGTGCTGCATATACTGAGAAGAATGCTACTTATGTCAATACAGAGGGCAGAGTACAAATGACAAGGGCAGCGGTACCACCACCAGGAGCTTCTCGTGAGGATTGGAAGGTAAATGTGATGCTTTAAGCTCTCGCTTTAGTTAGTTAGCATTCTATCTAACGACGCATTACGTTTGTAGATAATCCGTGCATTATCAGAGGTAGCCGGACTGACACTTCCTTACGATGACGTCCACTCACTCCGTTATCGAATGAATGAAATAGCGCCTCATCTCACTCGTTACGATCTCGTTGAGACTTCGTCGCATGCCCAGCTTGGTCTTATGCAACTCGTAAAACCATCTTTGCGGCCATTTAGCGCTCCGCTAAATTCGGCGATACAGAACTTCTACATGACAAACAGCATTAGTAGGGCGAGTCAGACAATGGCTAAATGTTCTGCTGCCTTCTCGAAAGGTCATGCCAAGCCAACAGAGGCTTAGTCTAGATTAAAATAAATAGACGTTTGACTTGAACTTTTCATAAACTAAGTTATTGTTGTGAGGCTAACATTGATGGTTCTAATTCCTATCGATTGCAAAACTTCCTTATCACGTATCAACCGATCTATCCAAGCTCTACTGATAATTCTCACTCATTCACCATTTTCATGAGATAAAGTAATTTGAACTTAATAGCCAAACAGCACCTTCAAAGTCTTGTGTTCTATACGGATTCCAACAAATCACCAATACTTGCCATAATAGTAACGTATTCCTCCAAGTGTTCGACAATCGTGTAAAACAATAATTCATTTATTAATGCCAACGTATACGAGGTAGTTTCACTAGCTAACATAAACTTCAACTTATCGTTTTGAACCTGAACCTTCCTTCAACACTATAAAAGATATACATATCAAACATTAATCGGGTTAAAGGCTCTTTTTTTTGTATTTGGATTAGGATTTAGGTTAATAGAAGAGTATATGTGGGTTCAGAGGCATTAAAAAGAGGACCCAAGAAGACTCCAAATTTCATTTTAATCTGGTTTCGTTTTAATCTGCCACATTAATTATCCCTGGCCACTTCAATGATTTTGCGGGTTCCGGTGGGTAGAATTGATCTTGTCCATCAATTCTCGTAATTGGCAATACGATTGTTAATTGTTATTAATAAACGCGTTTACTTTAGCGTATTACAATCCCCTGTTGAAGCCTACAGACTATCGGAACCAATCCCACCGATTTAGGGTAGGAGAAGAACTACAGTGTATTGACAATAGAGAACCTGCGTTATATGACCGATTAATTTGGGAAAATTGTCAGTATATTTAAAGCCAGAAATAAGGTCACTAACTGTATTGGCGATGTAAACCTCCATTGAAAGAGCTAAATCCCAAGGTCAATTACTGAACGCTCTCCCGCGGTAGTTGGCTCGACAATATTATAAGATAATGGGGCTTAAGTTAACAGGGTATTTTAGCAAAATTACAATAAAAAAACTGGCAGCAAGGAAAAAATATCAACGTACGTTTTACTAATCGACAGGTGTTCTAACGGCCAATGTTTTGGCTAAGAGTATATTTCAGTGTTTATCTCACAAGAAAGCATTTATGTTGACTTTTGTGCATGCTCTCGGAAATACGCGGACAGATTTTCGTACACGACGAAAGTGACGCATGTGCCAGGTAAGACGCGTATTACTGCCGGTGCTATGCCCTTGTAGAATCCGAAAAGTCCTTCCAATCTATTATTAAGAACGTTAAAACTCTATGCTACATAAACCGGACACGAAAATGCACTCGCTAACCTGTAGGTCTTGCGAATGGTGTCAATCACGCCGTAATACTTTTTCTCTAGTCGCTGGTTCATTAATCGTGCTTTAATTAGCTGAAATGGGTGCGTTATAGTACTAGCAAATGTTTTGGAACTGCTCGCAAGCAAGATATATTCAATATTGGACTATATAATACCAAAGAGCATGTCAGTAAATTAAACCGGTTTACAAAGACGGTAAATTCGGGTAAACTCACCAGTCGATTCCGATCCTTGTCTGGATTAATTCGCGATCGCCATTTCTTCAGCTCTTCATATGCCATAAACTGTAATGCCCCATGCGAAGCACTGAATAGAGCCGGAACAAGACCCTTGTAAAGTCCTCGTATTCCTTCATATCGAACAATCTGATATAGTCCATCTGAAATACCAAAGACGTATGAGCGATTGACAATCAAATATCGATATTCAAAAACTAAGATACTCACCGAATAACCCAGAGTATGCGTCGGGCTGTCCTCTTCTCGAGGCACACATTCTGACCTTTACGACCCAAAGTGGATTTGTACACAATGCAACAACCGCGCCTTGAAGAGTAACGTGATGTTAACATTCTCTCCAAGCAAGCAGGAAAAAAAGGTTACTCACCAGCTCCGGCTGAAGCAAGCAGATACTGCGCAGGGGACAGCTTTTGTGTCTTGTCTTCACCCGCCATTCGCAACTTTATTAGGCTATATCTGTATTGTATTTAGCAGGAGTCAACACAAGGCGAGATCACGGTAGCTACTGGTCAAACCACTTACAAATAGAAATAGAAACCCCAACTTGCTGCCGAGCCAGCAAAATTGGGGGAGAGTCCTCGATATAGACCTAAAAGGCCTTCATAGCGCGCTATTGCTCGTAGCGCTTTGGCAGTGCCACCGATTGATAGCCAATGGCGTCGAAATTTTGCGGTATCATCAACTGCCAGACAAACGATTGAGTTTTATGAATTATATACACAATAGACTCATGCGGATGTATGCCTACTCTGAAATCTTATCTTGACAATTTCCAGAGGATGTAGACAGATAGTTGATGTAGCTCCAGCAACAAACCCAGCAATTGCTTCGTCCTTGTATGATCAAATTATTATTGAGCCAACTGAAATGAATGAAAACGATGTTCGCCGATGTCTCTTTTTTGACGTGAATGGCTGATGGCATACCAGAGCATAATTTCCAAAGAATGATTTCTGCATAGGATGTGGATGTGTAGAGATAATTAGAAATTGTAATTGCCAAATGTGGTCATGAGCATTAGCAAATAGCCAATTATGTACCAAGTAAAGATCATATACTAAGATTGTGCGACATCCCGGAAGAAATTAATTGGTTGCCAGTATCTTGTGACGTCGTGTCATTATATTGACAATAATTTTCGGTACTGGCACAAAAATTTACTTTGGTGCAATGCCAGGGAAAGACGATAAACCCTGTAGGGTATGTACCGATTTCCGTACCTGGGCTAAGCAAGAGAAGAAGAAATACTCCACACAATCTTCACAAGAAACCAACACTGCTGACACAACTAAATCGCAAATAAGAGAATGTCCACCTGATGTCAAGCAGCTTGGAAGAGCGACATGGACATTTCTCCATACAATGGCAGCATACTATCCTGATCATCCCTCAAACCAAGAACAGCGCTTGATGCGATCGTTTCTATCATCATTTTCAAGATTCTACCCTTGTGGACATTGTGCCGAACATTTGCAAGAAGAAATCAAAAAGTGGCCACCGAGAGTGGAAAGCAGACAACAGTTGGGAATGTGGATGTGCGAAATGCATAATAAGGTTAACAAGATGTTGGGAAAAGACCCTTTTGATTGTAATAAAATCGATGAGAGATGGAGGGATGGACCCATCGACGGGAGTTGCGATTGAGATGGACTTGACTTTTATTTTTCAATAACAATAATAATAATTCTTTCTAATAATAAAGATCCATTACTATATTAAAATAATGCCAATAACGTATATACTATAGTGAACTCTGGATATAACGAAGATTTGCTCTTGTCCAAGTAAATTGTAAGAAATCTGGTTATAATAATAAGGCTGGGGTGAACTTTTATAAAAAAGTTGTACGACCATAAATTCGTTATAAACAGATAGAGTTTCGTTATAGAAATGTTAAATTTTAACTTTCCCTTCATTTAAAAAGAGTCGTGGAAAATTTCTTAAGGTTTAAAAGAACGTCGGAATGTAGAAAAGCCGAAAACTAAAACGTATGCTAACAGACGAACAAAAAAAAACCACTTATGTCTAAAAAGCAAATGAATCTGGTGTTGCGAATTTAATATAGGTAAAAGAACTGTGAGCGGTATTTTACGTGAAAAAGATAAATGATGAAATATTAATTCGGATATGCCTAAATCAAGTTTGAAGAAACAACGCTCTGCATGGCTTCAGCTTGAAGAATACAGTCAACCCTCTTTATAGTCACCCCCTCTATAAGCACATCATATAAAACGCAACGATGAAATGTCATGTAGTAATGATGTTACTTCTTCGATCGTATGTGGATGGAGACTAAAAATCTTGGTATATTCATTGGGGAAGTAATAACGAGACGTTTATAAACACACCATGTTTGAGAACCAATTACTATTGAACATATAGGAAAAACCCTCTATATAGAGAAGGTTGACTGGATCAAGCAATTCGTATTCTCATTATGAAAAAATTAACAGCATCTGATGATTGGTTTGACGGATTTAAGAAAAGACATAATATCAGAGACTATGTGAAGGTAATAGTGCGCCTCTCGAAAAACTTGCCGAGTTCAGAAGACAGCCACAAGATGTTATTAGTTAAGGAACGTGTTTAATTGTGATGAGATGGCTCTTTTAGAACCAAGTAAGACATGTCATAGCCAGAACAAAGAAACCGAAAGAACGCGTTACGATATTGCTCGCTTGTAGCGCATTGGGGAGGAAAAATTAAACCGACTTTTATCTATCGACACGAAAACCCCACGGGCATTAAAAATATTCAAGTCTTATTATTGGAACAACAAAGCTTGGACGCAATGTTCAATTTAGTGCGTGCTTGAAAAATCAAAATCGACATATGTTGTTAATTATCGGTAATGCTTCTTGTCATCGAACTGATAGCGAGCTCGGTCTTACAAACATTACCATCTATCAGCAAACACTTCAGCCATGCGATTGATGCAGGATAATTTATAGGTTTAAAGTAGTAAAAAATACATGCTATATGCTCAATGTGTTTAGGCTAAATATAGACAGTCCTTTGCGAAAACAGAATCCAAGAGTTTGACAAAGAAACCGGACTATCTCCTTCGAAACATATTGGATGCAATTCATATGACAGCTTTCGCTTGGGATAAAGTTACGACAAAGACTGTCAAGGCAGATTTTTCTGCCATCCAACGACAATTTGTTTATCAGAACTAGAGAAAAATATTCAGCAAGATAAAATCAAGTATAGCATTGCATCGACAAATTGTTAGGTAGAAGGCAACAATATTACAGTCAACGAATTTTTGTCAATAATGAAAAGTAGTCTCAATCAGAGCAGTACTTCGATTACCCTATTGAGAAGATAATTGTTTATTGAGTTTGTAAAATATTATTTTGAAATGACATTAATTTGGTAAATACGTATTGCTTTGTTGTGAAAATAATAAATACGCGACTTTGGATATAGTGAAACTTGTTTGAAATAATAATAATCTTTGTTATAAACAAAACTTCGGAATGTTTGGTATAAGGAAGATTTGCTCGGACCCGTCAAATTCGTTATAAAATGAGATCATATTGATAACATAAGGCTATCTCTATTAAATAGCGCGTAGAAGTCTTTGCTTTTACTTACTAAAGTGTGAGCAGGATATTCATCTATAGCACCGTATTAATTCTCGACTACAGCATTCCCAGGAAAGAAAAATAAATTTCCTGCTTGGTTTCTTTTTCACTAATAAATTTAATACTTTGAAAGCGAGTATATTGGTTGTCTATCCAGTTCTCAAATACTTGTAACCCTAATCATTGATTGCACATTTTTCTGTTAGTGTTGGTATTAGTACCGATTATGAGGAATTTAAAACTAAGGCGGTTACATCGAAGTTGGAGTTCCGAGAATGTTAAGTTTCTTTGTCGTTGCCCGATTCCTGTTCGATTAGTAATGGGATTTTGAAGGCACTTAATTGCTGCACTAGTCGGGACAATATATAACTTTTTGTAATTTATTATCTCCGCTAGGAACTTGTTGGTTTTCTTCTAAAATCTAATAGAAATAGTCTTTCTGATTATTTGTATCTATCGCGTAAGCTTATATATTTTGATTTTTTGTTCTTCCGCCGCTTTACCAATACCTTCGACTACTGTCACTTTAAACTCCTCAGCAAGCTTAAGGAAGAATTCTTCTTCTTCTTGCGGCGATAGTCCCCGTCTTTTGTACCCGACGTATACGTGAGTTTGATTTGGAGTACAAACAGTAACGAACGTTTGAATCAGTGCATCAAAAAGCTCTATTGAAGGGGCAGAACATAGATTAATATAATGAAATACACAATATACACAAGTAAATAAGGCTCTCATAGTAAATGCGTCCCAACCTGGTTCGTAAATAACATCAGACGCCAACACTATGTCGAATGGTCCAAGGCGCCTTGTCTTGCTAACATCGCCCCAGCTAAGTACCTCAATTTCCGTTGATACTTTGACATCCTTGAATAAATAATGATTCAAAGATTGATTTTTCTCGATTAAATCTATGGCTGGCTCGAGATCTGTCAATAGGACGGTTGTTTGTTTCATTTCCTTGACAGCTTTGCCATTAGACATTACACCGCACAATGCAGCCAGATATAAACCCACGAAGCCAGTTCCCGTCGATAAGTCTAGAATACGTTTACCAAATAAGACGGACTCATTTTTGAGGAAGCAGTCTCCCATATACTGCGCAACAATAAAAGCCGAATCCCAGACCTTTCCAGGAATCCCTGCATCCCAGAGTTCTTGTATGACAAGTGTTTTGTTATGAGGAAGCGAGAAAGCCCGGTGATTGTTGACTAGATAAGTTTCAGACGTCCAGGATGATTGATTAGAAATAGTAGAGATGGAAACGAGCGATTCGGGTGATGGTGATGAGTAAAAAGAGGACGGTGAAGAACGTGATGAGGAGCATTCCAGTGATGAGTTGAATAATGAGTCGTCTATACACGTAGCGTCGTCTCGAAAACCATTGGAAAACATTTGATGGTGTATACAGGAAGATGGATATTTATAACATTGTCCAAGCTCAATTGGCCCTATCACCAACGAAACCAATCTGTGATCTACAATGTCTCTTTGCGTGTATTCAGCAGGATCTCCACCAGAACCGGGATTGTGAACAACCTCAGCAGAAGGGTATACATGGAGATACCGCCGATGATGTGAACAGAGTTCATTGTCGCCTACCGAATTTTTAGCAACTACACGAAATTCCAACCCTCCCTTATCACCACAAATACCAGCCCATTCGATGTTTGTCAACCCACTCCATTCACAGGCTTCTTCACAGAGCGAACGGACCTCGACATCTAACTGATTGAAATAATCTTCGGGACCGATGTTTAAAATTTTGCAGGAAAGGGTAAAGCCCTCGATCCCTTTCATGTCCTCTTTCTTAAACAGACCCATCTCGCTCACTAACATTAAATCCATTGTATACCACATGTTGAGATGAATGCATGGGTAGATAGGCCTCTTGAGACATAATCTATACTTAGCAGAAACCCCAGCATTTTGCACCATTATAACACTGTTATAATCCAGAGAGGCCATGGTAATAATATGTCTGAGATATCTTTAAGATGTCTTTATGCGTTGAAATAAAGGCCATTTTGTACCACATAAAGGTGGTATCACAAATATGTCTGCGAGTTGTACACATTCTTTAATGTATCTATATCTAGTTTATTTTCAATGTTGTGTATGATGGGAGTAAGCCCAGCCTCTCAATAGCGCAATATTACAGCATGTGGCTACCATGTCGTACCAAAATTGATTATTTCCAAATTAATATGTCTTTCGTGAAAATCAGGTTATTTAGACAGCACGGCAAGAATGTTTAGGTTTTTCTCGAGACCCGTATGAGCCTATTCCTGTCATTGACCAATAAAAAGCCGCGAAATTGCCCTTAAAATCGGAACATCTTCTTAGACGTAAGCAATCTGATAATGGCCGAACATAAAATGTACGAATTAAGTCGATTCGTATTTATTGTCTAATACTTTGATCACTTAATGTTCTTGTATACTTTTGTAGCTTCATTTCTGCTACCTTTCCATCATTAAATCTTGCTAGCATTGCTCAACAGGTACTGAATGTCGACAAAGAGTTGAATACTAATGCAATCAAGCGAGATATCCGGGTTGAGGAGGACAAACTGATCATGTAAGTTCTTTAAGATGCGTTTGAGTATATGAATGTATAAACTCATTTGAAATATTACACTCGGTAGTGAGGTTAGCTCGAGCAATTTGAAGACGTTGCGTGTTTCAGTTAATAGTTTCTTGGATATGTTGATCATGGTTACGAAGACCATGGAAACATTCGCTATAAGTAAATGACCAGAGCACTAGATGTTGTCATCCTAATGCATCACCGCTAAACATTGCGCAACTTACAATCTGTTTGTTAGTATTAAATTGTAATAATTTACGAGATATTGTAGCGATGGTTGGTATATGTTTCAATGGACATCATGTGATACGTGTGCGCTAATGATCGACAAGCATATTAATATAGCGTTTCCCCTTTGATCATCACATATCTGAGTATTAGTATGTTGGAATCATAAAAGCGTGAATATAGCGCCTTGCATTGTTATAACACAGCTTTTCTCATTGATAGATTACTTTTACTCGTACAAATGGAAATGTTGGAAACGTCTTTAAGTGAATTAATATATTAACATCGCTGAACCAGTTTATTAGTTATAAGACATTGAATGAAGATAAAACATTATTTAAAGTGTGATCTATAGAAGTATCTAATGTAACCATTTCATTGTCTTCTCCTTCATCTATACAGGACGCGTGATGGGTGGTACGAAAATTTCAGATTTGTGACAGACGGACGCAATTAATTTTCCCCCGATACATGTGTATCGAAAATTATTGACATTGGTTATAAATTTATTTCGTTTAAGATTCTTATCACTGATAAATAAATGCCTTCGATTTCATTTAATTCTTAAACATAGAAAATCGATCCCGCGATTGATTAAAATTGTCATCATGTTGGATCGAATTTTTATCCCATCTTGGATATTGCATAACTATGTCATCAATAATAATAGGATCAGTGTTCATTGTCCTTACTCATACTATGTCATTGATAAAATCAGGTCGCGTATTGGATTTGTCGTTGATATTTGAATATTAAAGAGCATCTAGAGTTGATAATTCTTACATTTGTCGCCAATATTCTCAAGTAAAACATAAATAAAAGCTATTATCTTTTCAATTGTTGAACCGTGCAAGGAAATTGCGTCTGAATCTTATAATAATTTATTATTACACTCTGACTATATGCAGTTATCACTCTAAATTATTAGCAAATTTTATAATATTGAACAAGATTCTGCTCTATCTCCTAGACTCACATTGTTAGATTATAATTTTTCTAAACGACATTAGTGTCCTAATCCAAAGAACCTTCCTGTTGTTAAACCGTTTTTCCATAGTTAGATAGGTGCCATGTTAGCAGTCTTTATACTCTCTGGCATACGCAATTGATAATCTAGAATTCATGTTAAAAATTTGATAGATACATTAATGACGATAAGCAACTTGCATTAATGATTCTGATGTAACCACCGGGGCTTACCTCCATTCTGAGTGATATATCTCACCCACGGTAGGGCCTGATACCCACTCTTTTCCACAATCTTCAAATATCTTACTTGGATACCCGATACCGTAAAGTATGGTATTTCAAATTTCACGGCGATCGGAGGTTTTGTCTCTTGGTCCTCAGCTGGAAAAGATTCAGAGAGTTAAAATTGATGATAACAACGTTGACATATCCTAAAGAATGCTGCCTACATAATGTTGGCTAGGCCGGGTGCGATTGTGAAAGGTCCAGCCAATACGAGCAACCCCAATCAACAAGATGACTGTTCACAGGCGACTGTTTTTCGATTGCGCATTACGTAGCCAATTCTATATCATCTAGTTGTCTTGATATCATTCTGACCTTCCTATGATCTGCAAAATATCCACCCAAAATCTGAATATACTCACAACTCTGAACGGAAGGCAGTGAGAAATGAGCTCTCATTATGAATTCTTTGCCACCTTGAAACTGTTTAATTTTCCACACAAGACAAGACTTCTCGGGAGCGTACTGGACTGATCCAACGCTACACTATTGAGTGTTTGTAACGATACCATTTTAACTATCGTAGGTGAGCTTATATTCATCTGTATCATGAACAAAAAAACATACTACTATGAAAACTGTACCAACCCTAAATTTTGGTGCAGCAGCATCATCTGGCACAGGAACATTAATTTCCACATTATTTGCCGTTGACCGTCGTTTGAACTGAGCCTTTGCCTTAATCATATATTCAAGCCTCGATCCAGTATGGCTTTCCACAGCAGCCTCGACCCAGATCAAAGGTTTAACCTGTTAAACGTATTTGTAAACAATAAAGTTTTCTAACAGCCTCCCATTAAAGTAACATATCGCAAACTCGTTCTTACTTGAGTGTTCAGTCTATAGCTCATCAATTCAAATTCACCGTCGGGTGGTATAAATGAAATCGTACGATCGTTCTCAAAACGGGACAATCGCACGCATTGATGAAACTTTACATCTTCCATCTCGATAGCTTTCCCCCTCGCTGTCCTCCCAGTGCTCTCAAACATAACTTTATCGTTTAATCCTAATCTCAACTCAGGCATACCACTCAGATAACACTTCATTTTAATTGCACCAAGGATTTCACTCCGTAATACATTCCCATTTGCATTCACAAGTAGATTGACAGATTCGATTACATCTAAAAATACTTCGTTTTTCCGATACTTTATTCCCTCAGAACGCCAAGAGACTGCATTAGTAACTGCCATTGGTGGTCTGACTTGAACTTCTAACTTATGTGATTCCTGGGTTATATACCTACACGTGTGAGGAGAGCATTTTTTATAAATAATGTCAACATAACGAATATTAACGGCATTTATATAACCAAAACACAGTGATCACGAACTCTTGCAGAATTTTAGTCTCCGTAGTTTGAGGATAACCAAAGTCCATCATCTCATCCAACAATTCGTAAATAATTACGAAGTTATCTCGGATAGATTCTTCTTCGAGTTCTTTAAAATATTCTGTAAATACCTAAATTGTCGAGGATACAGAGTGTTATGACATTCTAATTGCGCTTAGACATGTGAATTAAGCTATTTGCGCACCTCGGTCAACTTGTGAAGAAATAACAGGATAGTTGTAGCATTAGAGTTTTTCTTCGTTAATGCAAGTACTATGATTTTGAATTAACTAGCGTCAAGGACATATGGAGAAGAAGGATCTATGTTAAAGCCGAGGATAGCACAATCAGGTAAATTATATAGAAGGATCCAGTCCAAATTTCACAGTTCAACCATCAAACAAAGGATACAGTACAGATTGTTATGGCGTATATATAAGTAATTTATTCCTTCATGAGTAAAACAAGGTGTAGGTGCTT